>CM077026.1:34355197-34656318 GCA_039090855.1 Macrothele yani | reverse complement strand
TTGGACTTCAATTACCACATTAATATACTATTAGAAAGTTTTCTAGAGAACGAAATTCCTTCTTCTTTCATCAAAAGAACTTTAA
This sequence comes from Macrothele yani, assembly GCA_039090855.1. Taxonomy (NCBI): domain Eukaryota; kingdom Metazoa; phylum Arthropoda; class Arachnida; order Araneae; family Macrothelidae; genus Macrothele; species Macrothele yani. Next base: position 34,656,233 of record CM077026.1, on the reverse strand, counting down.
GAAAAATTATTCTGAATAATAGAGTAAGGTTGGCAGATCTGCTTTAATTTTCGACACAGTTAATAATATGATTCTGACCAATCAAAGCCGTAAGGAAGTTGGCTAGAGGATGCCTATTAACTACCTAAAGGAACCTTAGTGCTATGGATATGACGGTCCTATTAAAACAAAAAATTAAATAATATAAACAAAATCACAAAAAAAGCTTAAAAATCTGTTTATAAAAGAAAATAAAAACAAATAAAAAAGAAAACTAGTTATTCATCACTAGGATAGCTATACTAAAAATAGTAAAACCAACATTAAAATTAATAAGATTCTGATTAATCTATAGAAGCTCACTAAGGTGATTTAATACATGCAAAGATTATTAAATAAACTGCTCGTGTATTTTATAATATTTCTCATGTATTCTGGAGAGTTAATTCAGCTCTTTCTGATCATACAGATCCACAGTCTTAAGTTTATATAATTTTTTTCTCTGGTTAAAATCTCCGCGCGTTGGTTTTTTGCTGTATGAGGAGCCATCAGCCCCACCCTCACTGCCCCCCAGCGTCTAGGGAGTGGCGGAAGAGGTCAGCCATGTTCTTCTCTTGTGAGGAGAAAAGTTTTGTAACACAAGAGGTAAGCTCTCTTCCTTGTTTTTGGATTCTAGGTTTTATAAGTTCAATGTTTGTACTTCATGTACCTTTTCTCTGTCGTTTTTTAGCTTTTCAGCTTTTAGGCATTGGTTTGTCTGTTAACATTTTTGCGGGTTTTAACTCTTTCTTTTCTTTGTAACTTTGAGCGTCTTTTGGGGTACCTAGGAACAGAAGAAGGCTTAGCCTGTTCCTTTTCTATGCGCTGTCTATGCGCTGTTTTTTCAAAGTAGTTAAGTTCTTAATAACTAATTAATTATGCACTTAAAGCACTGCTGAAATACTTTGTACATATTGCAACTAACTGTTTAAGGTATATAACTTTCACAAAGTTTTCTTTAGTTAATTATTATCTTTAACTTATTCTCGTTTTCGTGCTGTCATAAGTTGTAGAGTAGGGGTTTTAGACTCAAGTTTTCTTTCAAAAATCTGTTCGTTACAAATTAACATTTCCTTTTTTAATTGCAATGTAAAATTTGGATTTCTTTTGCATTGTTTTTCAGGTTTAAATTCTCTCTCAAACGAACTTGGAATTTCGTTATGGCTGAAAATCATTTCTAATTATTATGTCACTCTCACAGCTTGAGTTCTCTTTAATCTTCTCCTCTCTGTTTAATAGTAACAGATGAAGAGTATGGGTCGGGCCAGGAAGGTTAATGGATGCAAGCGAAATTGTTAACTAGTGCTAGGTCATGCAACTCTAAGGAGGACATGACTTATATATATATTTTTTAAACTATTTTAGGTGGGAATGTTACTTGCATCTATGGCCTTGCAGAAACCCATTTCCAACTAGGTCTTTGTGGAAGTGAGAAAATGCAGAGTTTTTGCTGGTCCTTGATAAAGCCAAGGCTCAGTATTCTCGACACCTTCTACATTCAGTTGTTTTATTTTATTTTTTTATCTTTTTTCCTTTTGATCACACAGGTAGATACATAACCTTTTCTATGTTGTACTAGGTGTGAGTCAAAATTATATATGTATTTTTTTGCTTAGGTATCTTCTTTATAGAATGTGAATTCTGAATTTTCAAAACTGCTGCGTTGCGCGTTTTGATTTTCAGGTTATTTTGCACCCTTCGTTTTAAATTCTAAAATTTTTTTCCTTAGTCTTCAGTTTTGCTCTTTAGTATCTAATTTCAATTTATTATTTAGCAGCTCATGCGCAAATTCTAGTTGAAATGTTTTATTATTATTTTTTTTTTTTATTTTTTTTTTTATTACTATTTTTTTACTTAAGGTTTTTTTTTCATTTTCTAATTTTTCTTTTTAGTATGTTTTGGATGCAGCTTTTTGGAGTGTAGTTTATACTCGAGTTTGGTCTTTTCTTGGACTGCTTATTTCTAAAAAGTTTTTCCTAGTTGGTATGCTCAGAATTTGTATGTTTTGGCCCAAGTGGAGTTCTAAGGACGATGAAAGGATTGGAGGTCAGCTCAGATATTTTAAGTCCTCCCGCTCGGTTAGGCTAGCACCCTTTCCCATAGTGTATGAACTCGCTGGCAAAGGTAATCTAAAGTTATGAAATGACAAACGTTGTTTGACATGTAAATCTGCAGATCCTAACCTCTATTCTTCTGTTGAGGATAATTGCTCCAACAAGTTTTGCAAAGCCTACAATACCATCTATAAGCTCACCTGTACTGTCTGCAACCTTAGCTATATTGGCCAAAGTAAAAATCCTCTTCATCTTAGGATTAATGGTCACAGGTCTCTAGTAAACAAGTTCTCTAATTCAGGAGTGAACCCCTCCACAAACGCCAACCAGTACTCTACCTTTGAATTAGAGCATTTCCATACTCATGGTTTTGACAAAGTGAAAATAGAGGTACTACATATTATCCCTGACCTCTATGCTCGGCTAGAAACTGAATCCCTTGAAATTTTGCAGCATCAGTCTCTTTATCCCTATGGCCTTAATTCCACTCTATCTGACAATAAGCATAATCAGCATAAATTTTCAATTCGTGAACTCTTCTTTCTTGTTAATAATAAGAGCTGCTCTAGAGGTAATAGAGGACAGAGGTTATTTCGCACATCAAGCAAAGTTGATTTTGCTAACTTGCTAAAAACTCTGGAAAGCTTTTAAAACTGGCACTAATTTTGTTAAAAATACTTACAAAATTCTCAAGTCCTTCAAGCACTCTGTCCTTAAATGTTTTTTTCAAATTCTGGAATGAAATCTGCTGACCATGTTGATAAGCATGTTTTTGCTTTGGTTCTGGACATTCTTAAACATATTCTTAAAGATAAAATTTCTCTTAAAGAATTTTCCAGTAATTTTGTTACCATCAGGTTCCTAAATAAAGCCTACGATAATCTCAATGTAAGGAAGCTGTTCTACAATAATGCAATTTTTTTTCCCATCCACAGGCACCAGTCTATTGTAAGTTTTAAATATGTTAAGACCTTAGGGTCAATAGTTAAAAACTACAAACTTAACTCTTCGAGCTACATTCCTGTAATTACTACTTGTTCTTGTGATGAACATAAAGAAACAGTTCACTATGATAAGAATTACAACCATATTATCACCGGAAACTTGAGTTTTGTTGAAAATGAAAAGCTTAGGAATTTATTAGAGTATGGCTCTAAATTCAGACCTTCCTTCACAATTTCCAAAGAAAGGATTCTTGAGAGCTTCACTCAAGATGTAAATAAGTACATCGTAAAAACCAGTTTAACGTACAATCAGCCTATTGAGGCCTTCGCAGAATGGAAATATAATATAATCAATAGCTTCACCGGTGAGTTGGCAGGTATGGACTTTTGTTTCGACAGAAATCTCTTTTTCTCTGGAGAAGCTAAAAGGTCACTCTCCAAACTGCAAAACCAATTTATTTTTACCACTACGGATAAAGCTAGCAATAATTTTGCAATTATCTGTAAGAAGTTCTATTTTGAATTGTTAACTATGGAACTCAATAATAGAGTAACATACGAGCCCGTAAGTTATTCTACCAAGCAGTTAGAAAATCGGTTTAAGGCATTCTTCAAGAAACTTAAAATTCCACAAACTAGAAGATATGAGCCTGAATTTCCATTTCTTTTTGCAACGGTTAAGTTTCATAAGGATCCTGTGAAGTTCAGGTTCATAGCTAGTGGAGTAAGGAGTCATAAAAAGAAAATAGATCTTGCTTTTGAAGATGTCTTAAAGAAGGTTTTGAAACACATTAGAAACTGTTCTAACTTGATGTACAGAGATTTTTTGGATAATTAATAATAATGCAGAAGTAATTTCTACTATACTCAAAGTTTGTCCCCTAGATATTAATAGTTATGATTTTGAAAACCTATATACTAATCTGCCTCTATCAGATATAATCACTACCTTTAAAGAGCTGTATGCAGAATTTAAAATTAACCAATTTGTTGATGTAGGAACTTGGAACTCTTATCTCAATTGCTGCATAATAAATAACCATATCTTATATAATAATACTCTCTATAAGCAAGTGAACGGTATTCCAATGGGAACATCAACGTCCACGCATATCGCTAATCTATTCCTGTTCTTTAAGGAATATAAATTCATTAAAAATCACCCCACCTGCTCAGATAACTACCTTTACACTTTTAGATATATTGATGATCTGCTGTGTATCAATAATTCAGAAGTTATAGAGAGTGATTTTGATAATATCTATCCTAGCTCTCTTAACTTATGTAAAACCAACCACAGTAATCAGGAACTTGAGTTCCTAGACTTAAGCATTAAGCTCAACAGAGGTAACCCATCTATTAGCCTCTATGATAAAAGAGTTAATTTTCCTTTCAAAGTAATTAAATATCTACACTGGAATAATAACATTTCAACCAAAGTAATTGAGAATGTACTAATTTCTCAGGTCCTAAGAATTTCAAGAATTTGCAGCAACAATTTGGACTTCAATTACCACATTAATATACTATTAGAAAGTTTTCTAGAGAACGAAATTCCTTCTTCTTTCATCAAAAGAACTTTAAGAAAAATTATTCTGAATAATAGAGTAAGGTTGGCAGATCTGCTTTAATTTTCGACACAGTTAATAATATGATTCTGACCAATCAAAGCCGTAAGGAAGTTGGCTAGAGGATGCCTATTAACTACCTAAAGGAACCTTAGTGCTATGGATATGACGGTCCTATTAAAACAAAAAATTAAATAATATAAACAAAATCACAAAAAAAAGCTTAAAAATCTGTTTATAAAAGAAAATAAAAACAAATAAAAAAGAAAACTAGTTATTCATCACTAGGATAGCTATACTAAAAATAGTAAAACCAACATTAAAATTAATAAGATTCTGATTAATCTATAGAAGCTCACTAAGGTGATTTAATACATGCAAAGATTATTAAATAAACTGCTCGTGTATTTTATAATATTTCTCATGTATTCTGGAGAGTTAATTCAGCTCTTTCTGATCATACAGATCCACAGTCTTAAGTTTATATAATTTTTTTCTCTGGTTAAAATCTCCGCGCGTTGGTTTCTTGCTGTATGAGGAGGCCATCAGCCCCACCCTCACTGCCCCCCAGCGTCTAGGGAGTGGTGGAAGAGGTCAGCCATGTTCTTCTCTTGTGAGGAGAAAAGTTTTTGTAACACAAGAGGTAAGCTCTCTTCCTTGTTTTTGGATTCTAGGTTTTATAAGTTCAATGTTTGTACTTCATGTACCTTTTCTCTGTCGTTTTTTAGCTTTTCAGCTTTTAGGCATTGGTTTGTCTGTTAACATTTTTGCGGGTTTTAACTCTTTCTTTTCTTTGTAACTTTGAGCGTCTTTTGGGGTACCTAGGAACAGAAGAAGGCTTAGCCTGTTCCTTTTCTATGCGCTGTCTATGCGCTGTTTTTTCAAAGTAGTTAAGTTCTTAATAACTAATTAATTATGCACTTAAAGCACTGCTGAAATACTTTGTACATATTGCAACTAACTGTTTAAGGTATATAACTTTCACAAAGTTTTCTTTAGTTAATTATTATCTTTAACTTATTCTCGTTTTCGTGCTGTCATAAGTTGTAGAGTAGGGGGTTTTAGACTCAAGTTTTCTTTCAAAAATCTGTTCGTTACAAATTAACATTTCCTTTTTTAATTGCAATGTAAAATTTGGATTTCTTTTGCATTGTTTTTCAGGTTTAAATTCTCTCTCAAACGAACTTGGAATTTCGTTATGGCTGAAAATCATTTCTAATTATTATGTCACTCTCACAGCTTGAGTTCTCTTTAATCTTCTCCTCTCTGTTTAATAGTAACAGATGAAGAGTATGGGTCGGGCCAGGAAGGTTAATGGATGCAAGCGAAATTGTTAACTAGTGCTAGGTCATGCAACTCTAAGGAGGGACATGACTTATATATATATTTTTTAAACTATTTTAGGTGGGAATGTTACTTGCATCTATGGCCTTGCAGAAACCCATTTCCAACTAGGTCTTTGTGGAAGTGAGAAAATGCAGAGTTTTTGCTGGTCCTTGATAAAGCCAAGGCTCAGTATTCTCGACACCTTCTACATTCAGTTGTTTTATTTTATTTTTTTATCTTTTTTCCTTTTGATCACACAGGTAGATACATAACCTTTTCTATGTTGTACTAGGTGTGAGTCAAAATTATATATGTATTTTTTTGCTTAGGTATCTTCTTTATAGAATGTGAATTCTGAATTTTCAAAACTGCTGCGTTGCGCGTTTTGATTTTCAGGTTATTTTGCACCCTTCGTTTTAAATTCTAAAATTTTTTCCTTAGTCTTCAGTTTTGCTCTTTAGTATCTAATTTCAATTTATTATTTAGCAGCTCATGCGCAAATTCTAGTTGAAATGTTTTATTATTATTTTTTTTTTTTTATTTTTTTTTTATTACTATTTTTTTACTTAAGGTTTTTTTTCATTTTCTAATTTTTCTTTTTAGTATGTTTTGGATGCAGCTTTTTGGAGTGTAGTTTATACTCGAGTTTGGTCTTTTCTTGGACTGCTTATTTCTAAAAGTTTTTCCTAGTTGGTATGCTCAGAATTTGTATGTTTTGGCCCAAGTGGAGTTCTAAGGACGATGAAAGGATTGGAGGTCAGCTCAGATATTTTAAGTCCTCCCGCTCGGTTAGGCTAGCACCCTTTCCCATAGTGTATGAACTCGCTGGCAAAGGTAATCTAAAGTTATGAAATGACAAACGTTGTTTGACATGTAAATCTGCAGATCCTAACCTCTATTCTTCTGTTGAGGATAATTGCTCCAACAAGTTTTGCAAAGCCTACAATACCATCTATAAGCTCACCTGTACTGTCTGCAACCTTAGCTATATTGGCCAAAGTAAAAATCCTCTTCATCTTAGGATTAATGGTCACAGGTCTCTAGTAAACAAGTTCTCTAATTCAGGAGTGAACCCCTCCACAAACGCCAACCAGTACTCTACCTTTGAATTAGAGCATTTCCATACTCATGGTTTTGACAAAGTGAAAATAGAGGTACTACATATTATCCCTGACCTCTATGCTCGGCTAGAAACTGAATCCCTTGAAATTTTGCAGCATCAGTCTCTTTATCCCTATGGCCTTAATTCCACTCTATCTGACAATAAGCATAATCAGCATAAATTTTCAATTCGTGAACTCTTCTTTCTTGTTAATAATAAGAGCTGCTCTAGAGGTAATAGAGGACAGAGGTTATTTCGCACATCAAGCAAAGTTGATTTTGCTAACTTGCTAAAAACTCTGGAAAGCTTTAAAACTGGCACTAATTTTGTTAAAAATACTTACAAAATTCTCAAGTCCTTCAAGCACTCTGTCCTTAAATGTTTTTCAAATTCTGGAATGAAACTGCTGACCATGTTGATAAGCATGTTTTTGCTTTGGTTCTGGACATTCTTAAACATATTCTTAAAGATAAAATTTCTCTTAAAGAATTTTCCAGTAATTTTGTTACCATCAGGTTCCTAAATAAAGCCTACGATAATCTCAATGTAAGGAAGCTGTTCTACAATAATGCAATTTTTTTCCCATCCACAGGCACCAGTCTATTGTAAGTTTTAAATATGTTAAGACCTTAGGGTCAATAGTTAAAAACTACAAACTTAACTCTTCGAGCTACATTCCTGTAATTACTACTTGTTCTTGTGATGAACATAAAGAAACAGTTCACTATGATAAGAATTACAACCATATTATCACCGGAAACTTGAGTTTTGTTGAAAATGAAAAGCTTAGGAATTTATTAGAGTATGGCTCTAAATTCAGACCTTCCTTCACAATTTCCAAAGAAAGGATTCTTGAGAGCTTCACTCAAGATGTAAATAAGTACATCGTAAAAACCAGTTTAACGTACAATCAGCCTATTGAGGCCTTCGCAGAATGGAAATATAATATAATCAATAGCTTCACCGGTGAGTTGGCAGGTATGGACTTTTGTTTCGACAGAAATCTCTTTTTCTCTGGAGAAGCTAAAAGGTCACTCTCCAAACTGCAAAACCAATTTATTTTTACCACTACGGATAAAGCTAGCAATAATTTTGCAATTATCTGTAAGAAGTTCTATTTTGAATTGTTAACTATGGAACTCAATAATAGAGTAACATACGAGCCCGTAAGTTATTCTACCAAGCAGTTAGAAAATCGGTTTAAGGCATTCTTCAAGAAACTTAAAATTCCACAAACTAGAAGATATGAGCCTGAATTTCCATTTCTTTTTGCAACGGTTAAGTTTCATAAGGATCCTGTGAAGTTCAGGTTCATAGCTAGTGGAGTAAGGAGTCATAAAAAGAAAATAGATCTTGCTTTTGAAGATGTCTTAAAGAAGGTTTTGAAACACATTAGAAACTGTTCTAACTTGATGTACAGAGATTTTTGGATAATTAATAATAATGCAGAAGTAATTTCTACTATACTCAAAGTTTGTCCCCTAGATATTAATAGTTATGATTTTGAAAACCTATATACTAATCTGCCTCTATCAGATATAATCACTACCTTTAAAGAGCTGTATGCAGAATTTAAAATTAACCAATTTGTTGATGTAGGAACTTGGAACTCTTATCTCAATTGCTGCATAATAAATAACCATATCTTATATAATAATACTCTCTATAAGCAAGTGAACGGTATTCCAATGGGAACATCAACGTCCACGCATATCGCTAATCTATTCCTGTTCTTTAAGGAATATAAATTCATTAAAAATCACCCCACCTGCTCAGATAACTACCTTTACACTTTTAGATATATTGATGATCTGCTGTGTATCAATAATTCAGAAGTTATAGGGAGTGATTTTGATAATATCTATCCTAGCTCTCTTAACTTATGTAAAACCAACCACAGTAATCAGGAACTTGAGTTCCTAGACTTAAGCATTAAGCTCAACAGAGGTAACCCATCTATTAGCCTCTATGATAAAAGAGTTAATTTTTCCTTTCAAAGTAATTAAATATCTACACTGGAATAATAACATTTCAACCAAAGTAATTGAGAATGTACTAATTTCTCAGGTCCTAAGAATTTCAAGAATTTGCAGCAACAATTTGGACTTCAATTACCACATTAATATACTATTAGAAAGTTTTCTAGAGAACGAAATTCCTTCTTCTTTCATCAAAAGAACTTTAAGAAAAATTATTCTGAATAATAGAGTAAGGTTGGCAGATCTGCTTTAATTTTCGACACAGTTAATAATATGATTCTGACCAATCAAAGCCGTAAGGAAGTTGGCTAGAGGATGCCTATTAACTACCTAAAGGAACCTTAGTGCTATGGATATGACGGTCCTATTAAAACAAAAAATTAAATAATATAAACAAAATCACAAAAAAAGCTTAAAAATCTGTTTATAAAAAGAAAATAAAAACAAATAAAAAAAGAAAACTAGTTATTCATCACTAGGATAGCTATACTAAAAATAGTAAAACCAACATTAAAATTAATAAGATTCTGATTAATCTATAGAAGCTCACTAAGGTGATTTAATACATGCAAAGATTATTAAATAAACTGCTCGTGTATTTTATAATATTTCTCATGTATTCTGGAGAGTTAATTCAGCTCTTTCTGATCATACAGATCCACAGTCTTAAGTTTATATAATTTTTTTCTCTGGTTAAAATCTCCGCGCGTTGGTTTTTTGCTGTATGAGGAGGCCATCAGCCCCACCCTCACTGCCCCCCAGCGTCTAGGGAGTGGTGGAAGAGGTCAGCCATGTTCTTCTCTTGTGAGGAGAAAAGTTTTTGTAACACAAGAGGTAAGCTCTCTTCCTTGTTTTTGGATTCTAGGTTTTATAAGTTCAATGTTTGTACTTCATGTACCTTTTCTCTGTCGTTTTTTAGCTTTTCAGCTTTTAGGCATTGGTTTGTCTGTTAACATTTTTGCGGGTTTTAACTCTTTCTTTTCTTTGTAACTTTGAGCGTCTTTTGGGGTACCTAGGAACAGAAGAAGGCTTAGCCTGTTCCTTTTCTATGCGCTGTCTATGCGCTGTTTTTTCAAAGTAGTTAAGTTCTTAATAACTAATTAATTATGCACTTAAAGCACTGCTGAAATACTTTGTACATATTGCAACTAACTGTTTAAGGTATATAACTTTCACAAAGTTTTCTTTAGTTAATTATTATCTTTAACTTATTCTCGTTTTCGTGCTGTCATAAGTTGTAGAGTAGGGGGTTTTAGACTCAAGTTTTCTTTCAAAAATCTGTTCGTTACAAATTAACATTTCCTTTTTTAATTGCAATGTAAAATTTGGATTTCTTTTGCATTGTTTTTCAGGTTTAAATTCTCTCTCAAACGAACTTGGAATTTCGTTATGGCTGAAAATCATTTCTAATTATTATGTCACTCTCACAGCTTGAGTTCTCTTTAATCTTCTCCTCTCTGTTTAATAGTAACAGATGAAGAGTATGGGTCGGGCCAGGAAGGTTAATGGATGCAAGCGAAATTGTTAACTAGTGCTAGGTCATGCAACTCTAAGGAGGACATGACTTATATATATAATTTTTAAACTATTTTAGGTGGGAATGTTACTTGCATCTATGGCCTTGCAGAAACCCATTTCCAACTAGGTCTTTGTGGAAGTGAGAAAATGCAGAGTTTTTGCTGGTCCTTGATAAAGCCAAGGCTCAGTATTCTCGACACCTTCTACATTCAGTTGTTTTATTTTATTTTTTTATCTTTTTTCCTTTTGATCACACAGGTAGATACATAACCTTTTCTATGTTGTACTAGGTGTGAGTCAAAATTATATATGTATTTTTTTGCTTAGGTATCTTCTTTATAGAATGTGAATTCTGAATTTTCAAAACTGCTGCGTTGCGCGTTTTGATTTTCAGGTTATTTTGCACCCTTCGTTTTAAATTCTAAAATTTTTTCCTTAGTCTTCAGTTTTGCTCTTTAGTATCTAATTTCAATTTATTATTTAGCAGCTCATGCGCAAATTCTAGTTGAAATGTTTTATTATTATTTTTTTTTTTTTTTTTTTTTTTTTTTATTACTATTTTTTTACTTAAGGTTTTTTTTTCATTTTCTAATTTTTCTTTTTAGTATGTTTTGGATGCAGCTTTTTGGAGTGTAGTTTATACTCGAGTTTGGTCTTTTCTTGGACTGCTTATTTCTAAAAGTTTTTCCTAGTTGGTATGCTCAGAATTTGTATGTTTTGGCCCAAGTGGAGTTCTAAGGACGATGAAAGGATTGGAGGTCAGCTCAGATATTTTAAGTCCTCCCGCTCGGTTAGGCTAGCACCCTTTCCCATAGTGTATGAACTCGCTGGCAAAGGTAATCTAAAGTTATGAAATGACAAACGTTGTTTGACATGTAAATCTGCAGATCCTAACCTCTATTCTTCTGTTGAGGATAATTGCTCCAACAAGTTTTGCAAAGCCTACAATACCATCTATAAGCTCACCTGTACTGTCTGCAACCTTAGCTATATTGGCCAAAGTAAAAATCCTCTTCATCTTAGGATTAATGGTCACAGGTCTCTAGTAAACAAGTTCTCTAATTCAGGAGTGAACCCCTCCACAAACGCCAACCAGTACTCTACCTTTGAATTAGAGCATTTCCATACTCATGGTTTTGACAAAGTGAAAATAGAGGTACTACATATTATCCCTGACCTCTATGCTCGGCTAGAAACTGAATCCCTTGAAATTTTGCAGCATCAGTCTCTTTATCCCTATGGCCTTAATTCCACTCTATCTGACAATAAGCATAATCAGCATAAATTTTCAATTCGTGAACTCTTCTTTCTTGTTAATAATAAGAGCTGCTCTAGAGGTAATAGAGGACAGAGGTTATTTCGCACATCAAGCAAAGTTGATTTTGCTAACTTGCTAAAAACTCTGGAAAGCTTTAAAACTGGCACTAATTTTGTTAAAAATACTTACAAAATTCTCAAGTCCTTCAAGCACTCTGTCCTTAAATGTTTTTTCAAATTCTGGAATGAAACTGCTGACCATGTTGATAAGCATGTTTTTGCTTTGGTTCTGGACATTCTTAAACATATTCTTAAAGATAAAATTTCTCTTAAAGAATTTTCCAGTAATTTTGTTACCATCAGGTTCCTAAATAAAGCCTACGATAATCTCAATGTAAGGAAGCTGTTCTACAATAATGCAATTTTTTTCCCATCCACAGGCACCAGTCTATTGTAAGTTTTAAATATGTTAAGACCTTAGGGTCAATAGTTAAAAACTACAAACTTAACTCTTCGAGCTACATTCCTGTAATTACTACTTGTTCTTGTGATGAACATAAAGAAACAGTTCACTATGATAAGAATTACAACCATATTATCACCGGAAACTTGAGTTTTGTTGAAAATGAAAAGCTTAGGAATTTATTAGAGTATGGCTCTAAATTCAGACCTTCCTTCACAATTTCCAAAGAAAGGATTCTTGAGAGCTTCACTCAAGATGTAAATAAGTACATCGTAAAAACCAGTTTAACGTACAATCAGCCTATTGAGGCCTTCGCAGAATGGAAATATAATATAATCAATAGCTTCACCGGTGAGTTGGCAGGTATGGACTTTTGTTTCGGCAGAAATCTCTTTTTCTCTGGAGAAGCTAAAAGGTCACTCTCCAAACTGCAAAACCAATTTATTTTTACCACTACGGATAAAGCTAGCAATAATTTTGCAATTATCTGTAAGAAGTTCTATTTTGAATTGTTAACTATGGAACTCAATAATAGAGTAACATACGAGCCCGTAAGTTATTCTACCAAGCAGTTAGAAAATCGGTTTAAGGCATTCTTCAAGAAACTTAAAATTCCACAAACTAGAAGATATGAGCCTGAATTTCCATTTCTTTTTGCAACGGTTAAGTTTCATAAGGATCCTGTGAAGTTCAGGTTCATAGCTAGTGGAGTAAGGAGTCATAAAAAGAAAATAGATCTTGCTTTTGAAGATGTCTTAAAGAAGGTTTTGAAACACATTAGAAACTGTTCTAACTTGATGTACAGAGATTTTTGGATAATTAATAATAATGCAGAAGTAATTTCTACTATACTCAAAGTTTGTCCCCTAGATATTAATAGTTATGATTTTGAAAACCTATATACTAATCTGCCTCTATCAGATATAATCACTACCTTTAAAGAGCTGTATGCAGAATTTAAAATTAACCAATTTGTTGATGTAGGAACTTGGAACTCTTATCTCAATTGCTGCATAATAAATAACCATATCTTATATAATAATACTCTCTATAAGCAAGTGAACGGTATTCCAATGGGAACATCAACGTCCACGCATATCGCTAATCTATTCCTGTTCTTTAAGGAATATAAATTCATTAAAAATCACCCCACCTGCTCAGATAACTACCTTTACACTTTTAGATATATTGATGATCTGCTGTGTATCAATAATTCAGAAGTTATAGAGAGTGATTTTGATAATATCTATCCTAGCTCTCTTAACTTATGTAAAACCAACCACAGTAATCAGGAACTTGAGTTCCTAGACTTAAGCATTAAGCTCAACAGAGGTAACCCATCTATTAGCCTCTATGATAAAAGAGTTAATTTTCCTTTCAAAGTAATTAAATATCTACACTGGAATAATAACATTTCAACCAAAGTAATTGAGAATGTACTAATTTCTCAGGTCCTAAGAATTTCAAGAATTTGCAGCAACAATTTGGACTTCAATTACCACATTAATATACTATTAGAAAGTTTTCTAGAGAACGAAATTCCTTCTTCTTTCATCAAAAGAACTTTAAGAAAAATTATTCTGAATAATAGAGTAAGGTTGGCAGATCTGCTTTAATTTTCGACACAGTTAATAATATGATTCTGACCAATCAAAGCCGTAAGGAAGTTGGCTAGAGGATGCCTATTAACTACCTAAAGGAACCTTAGTGCTATGGATATGACGGTCCTATTAAAACAAAAAATTAAATAATATAAACAAAATCACAAAAAAAGCTTAAAAATCTGTTTATAAAAGAAAATAAAAACAAATAAAAAAGAAAACTAGTTATTCATCACTAGGATAGCTATACTAAAAATAGTAAAACCAACATTAAAATTAATAAGATTCTGATTAATCTATAGAAGCTCACTAAGGTGATTTAATACATGCAAAGATTATTAAATAAACTGCTCGTGTATTTTATAATATTTCTCATGTATTCTGGAGAGTTAATTCAGCTCTTTCTGATCATACAGATCCACAGTCTTAAGTTTATATAATTTTTTCTCTGGTTAAAATCTCCGCGCGTTGGTTTTTTGCTGTATGAGGAGGCCATCAGCCCCACCCTCACTGCCCCCCAGCGTCTAGGGAGTGGTGGAAGAGGTCAGCCATGTTCTTCTCTTGTGAGGAGAAAAGTTTTTGTAACACAAGAGGTAAGCTCTCTTCCTTGTTTTTTGGATTCTAGGTTTTATAAGTTCAATGTTTGTACTTCATGTACCTTTTCTCTGTCGTTTTTTAGCTTTTCAGCTTTTAGGCATTGGTTTGTCTGTTAACATTTTTGCGGGTTTTAACTCTTTCTTTTCTTTGTAACTTTGAGCGTCTTTTGGGGTACCTAGGAACAGAAGAAGGCTTAGCCTGTTCCTTTTCTATGCGCTGTCTATGCGCTGTTTTTTCAAAGTAGTTAAGTTCTTAATAACTAATTAATTATGCACTTAAAGCACTGCTGAAATACTTTGTACATATTGCAACTAACTGTTTAAGGTATATAACTTTCACAAAGTTTTCTTTAGTTAATTATTATCTTTAACTTATTCTCGTTTTCGTGCTGTCATAAGTTGTAGAGTAGGGGGTTTTAGACTCAAGTTTTCTTTCAAAAATCTGTTCGTTACAAATTAACATTTCCTTTTTTAATTGCAATGTAAAATTTGGATTTCTTTTGCATTGTTTTTCAGGTTTAAATTCTCTCTCAAACGAACTTGGAATTTCGTTATGGCTGAAAATCATTTCTAATTATTATGTCACTCTCACAGCTTGAGTTCTCTTTAATCTTCTCCTCTCTGTTTAATAGTAACAGATGAAGAGTATGGGTCGGGCCAGGAAGGTTAATGGATGCAAGCGAAATTGTTAACTAGTGCTAGGTCATGCAACTCTAAGGAGGACATGACTTATATATATATTTTTTAAACTATTTTAGGTGGGAATGTTACTTGCATCTATGGCCTTGCAGAAACCCATTTCCAACTAGGTCTTTGTGGAAGTGAGAAAATGCAGAGTTTTTGCTGGTCCTTGATAAAGCCAAGGCTCAGTATTCTCGACACCTTCTACATTCAGTTGTTTTATTTTATTTTTTTATCTTTTTTCCTTTTGATCACACAGGTAGATACATAACCTTTTCTATGTTGTACTAGGTGTGAGTCAAAATTATATATGTATTTTTTTGCTTAGGTATCTTCTTTATAGAATGTGAATTCTGAATTTTCAAAACTGCTGCGTTGCGCGTTTTGATTTTCAGGTTATTTTGCACCCTTCGTTTTAAATTCTAAAATTTTTTCCTTAGTCTTCAGTTTTGCTCTTTAGTATCTAATTTCAATTTATTATTTAGCAGCTCATGCGCAAATTCTAGTTGAAATGTTTTATTATTATTTTTTTTTTTTTTTTTTTTTTTTATTACTATTTTTTTACTTAAGGTTTTTTTTCATTTTCTAATTTTTCTTTTTAGTATGTTTTGGATGCAGCTTTTTGGAGTGTAGTTTATACTCGAGTTTGGTCTTTTCTTGGACTGCTTATTTCTAAAAGTTTTTCCTAGTTGGTATGCTCAGAATTTGTATGTTTTGGCCCAAGTGGAGTTCTAAGGACGATGAAAGGATTGGAGGTCAGCTCAGATATTTTAAGTCCTCCCGCTCGGTTAGGCTAGCACCCTTTCCCATAGTGTATGAACTCGCTGGCAAAGGTAATCTAAAGTTATGAAATGACAAACGTTGTTTGACATGTAAATCTGCAGATCCTAACCTCTATTCTTCTGTTGAGGATAATTGCTCCAACAAGTTTTGCAAAGCCTACAATACCATCTATAAGCTCACCTGTACTGTCTGCAACCTTAGCTATATTGGCCAAAGTAAAAATCCTCTTCATCTTAGGATTAATGGTCACAGGTCTCTAGTAAACAAGTTCTCTAATTCAGGAGTGAACCCCTCCACAAACGCCAACCAGTACTCTACCTTTGAATTAGAGCATTTCCATACTCATGGTTTTGACAAAGTGAAAATAGAGGTACTACATATTATCCCTGACCTCTATGCTCGGCTAGAAACTGAATCCCTTGAAATTTTGCAGCATCAGTCTCTTTATCCCTATGGCCTTAATTCCACTCTATCTGACAATAAGCATAATCAGCATAAATTTTCAATTCGTGAACTCTTCTTTCTTGTTAATAATAAGAGCTGCTCTAGAGGTAATAGAGGACAGAGGTTATTTCGCACATCAAGCAAAGTTGATTTTGCTAACTTGCTAAAAACTCTGGAAAGCTTTAAAACTGGCACTAATTTTGTTAAAAATACTTACAAAATTCTCAAGTCCTTCAAGCACTCTGTCCTTAAATGTTTTTTCAAATTCTGGAATGAAACTGCTGACCATGTTGATAAGCATGTTTTTGCTTTGGTTCTGGACATTCTTAAACATATTCTTAAAGATAAAATTTCTCTTAAAGAATTTTCCAGTAATTTTGTTACCATCAGGTTCCTAAATAAAGCCTACGATAATCTCAATGTAAGGAAGCTGTTCTACAATAATGCAATTTTTTTTCCCATCCACAGGCACCAGTCTATTGTAAGTTTTAAATATGTTAAGACCTTAGGGTCAATAGTTAAAAACTACAAACTTAACTCTTCGAGCTACATTCCTGTAATTACTACTTGTTCTTGTGATGAACATAAAGAAACAGTTCACTATGATAAGAATTACAACCATATTATCACCGGAAACTTGAGTTTTGTTGAAAATGAAAAGCTTAGGAATTTATTAGAGTATGGCTCTAAATTCAGACCTTCCTTCACAATTTCCAAAGAAAGGATTCTTGAGAGCTTCACTCAAGATGTAAATAAGTACATCGTAAAAACCAGTTTAACGTACAATCAGCCTATTGAGGCCTTCGCAGAATGGAAATATAATATAATCAATAGCTTCACCGGTGAGTTGGCAGGTATGGACTTTTGTTTCGACAGAAATCTCTTTTTCTCTGGAGAAGCTAAAAGGTCACTCTCCAAACTGCAAAACCAATTTATTTTTACCACTACGGATAAAGCTAGCAATAATTTTGCAATTATCTGTAAGAAGTTCTATTTTGAATTGTTAACTATGGAACTCAATAATAGAGTAACATACGAGCCCGTAAGTTATTCTACCAAGCAGTTAGAAAATCGGTTTAAGGCATTCTTCAAGAAACTTAAAATTCCACAAACTAGAAGATATGAGCCTGAATTTCCATTTCTTTTTGCAACGGTTAAGTTTCATAAGGATCCTGTGAAGTTCAGGTTCATAGCTAGTGGAGTAAGGAGTCATAAAAAGAAAATAGATCTTGCTTTTGAAGATGTCTTAAAGAAGGTTTTGAAACACATTAGAAACTGTTCTAACTTGATGTACAGAGATTTTTGGATAATTAATAATAATGCAGAAGTAATTTCTACTATACTCAAAGTTTGTCCCCTAGATATTAATAGTTATGATTTTGAAAACCTATATACTAATCTGCCTCTATCAGATATAATCACTACCTTTAAAGAGCTGTATGCAGAATTTAAAATTAACCAATTTGTTGATGTAGGAACTTGGAACTCTTATCTCAATTGCTGCATAATAAATAACCATATCTTATATAATAATACTCTCTATAAGCAAGTGAACGGTATTCCAATGGGAACATCAACGTCCACGCATATCGCTAATCTATTCCTGTTCTTTAAGGAATATAAATTCATTAAAAATCACCCCACCTGCTCAGATAACTACCTTTACACTTTTAGATATATTGATGATCTGCTGTGTATCAATAATTCAGAAGTTATAGAGAGTGATTTTGATAATATCTATCCTAGCTCTCTTAACTTATGTAAAACCAACCACAGTAATCAGGAACTTGAGTTCCTAGACTTAAGCATTAAGCTCAACAGAGGTAACCCATCTATTAGCCTCTATGATAAAAGAGTTAATTTTCCTTTCAAAGTAATTAAATATCTACACTGGAATAATAACATTTCAACCAAAGTAATTGAGAATGTACTAATTTCTCAGGTCCTAAGAATTTCAAGAATTTGCAGCAACAATTTGGACTTCAATTACCACATTAATATACTATTAGAAAGTTTTCTAGAGAACGAAATTCCTTCTTCTTTCATCAAAAGAACTTTAAGAAAAATTATTCTGAATAATAGAGTAAGGTTGGCAGATCTGCTTTAATTTTCGACACAGTTAATAATATGATTCTGACCAATCAAAGCCGTAAGGAAGTTGGCTAGAGGATGCCTATTAACTACCTAAAGGAACCTTAGTGCTATGGATATGACGGTCCTATTAAAACAAAAAATTAAATAATATAAACAAAATCACAAAAAAAGCTTAAAAATCTGTTTATAAAAGAAAATAAAAACAAATAAAAAAGAAAACTAGTTATTCATCACTAGGATAGCTATACTAAAAATAGTAAAACCAACATTAAAATTAATAAGATTCTGATTAATCTATAGAAGCTCACTAAGGTGATTTAATACATGCAAAGATTATTAAATAAACTGCTCGTGTATTTTATAATATTTCTCATGTATTCTGGAGAGTTAATTCAGCTCTTTCTGATCATACAGATCCACAGTCTTAAGTTTATATAATTTTTTCTCTGGTTAAAATCTCCGCGCGTTGGTTTTGCTGTATGAGGAGGCCATCAGCCCCACCCTCACTGCCCCCAGCGTCTAGGGAGTGGTGGAAGAGGTCAGCCATGTTCTTCTCTTGTGAGGAGAAAAGTTTTTGTAACACAAGAGGTAAGCTCTCTTCCTTGTTTTTGGATTCTAGGTTTTATAAGTTCAATGTTTGTACTTCATGTACCTTTTCTCTGTCGTTTTTTAGCTTTTCAGCTTTTAGGCATTGGTTTGTCTGTTAACATTTTTGCGGGTTTTAACTCTTTCTTTTCTTTGTAACTTTGAGCGTCTTTTGGGGTACCTAGGAACAGAAGAAGGCTTAGCCTGTTCCTTTTCTATGCGCTGTCTATGCGCTGTTTTTTCAAAGTAGTTAAGTTCTTAATAACTAATTAATTATGCACTTAAAGCACTGCTGAAATACTTTGTACATATTGCAACTAACTGTTTAAGGTATATAACTTTCACAAAGTTTTCTTTAGTTAATTATTATCTTTAACTTATTCTCGTTTTCGTGCTGTCATAAGTTGTAGAGTAGGGGTTTTAGACTCAAGTTTTCTTTCAAAAATCTGTTCGTTACAAATTAACATTTCCTTTTTTAATTGCAATGTAAAATTTGGATTTCTTTTGCATTGTTTTTCAGGTTTAAATTCTCTCTCAAACGAACTTGGAATTTCGTTATGGCTGAAAATCATTTCTAATTATTATGTCACTCTCACAGCTTGAGTTCTCTTTAATCTTCTCCTCTCTGTTTAATAGTAACAGATGAAGAGTATGGGTCGGGCCAGGAAGGTTAATGGATGCAAGCGAAATTGTTAACTAGTGCTAGGTCATGCAACTCTAAGGAGGACATGACTTATATATATATTTTTTAAACTATTTTAGGTGGGAATGTTACTTGCATCTATGGCCTTGCAGAAACCCATTTCCAACTAGGTCTTTGTGGAAGTGAGAAAATGCAGAGTTTTTGCTGGTCCTTGATAAAGCCAAGGCTCAGTATTCTCGACACCTTCTACATTCAGTTGTTTTATTTTATTTTTTTATCTTTTTTCCTTTTGATCACACAGGTAGATACATAACCTTTTCTATGTTGTACTAGGTGTGAGTCAAAATTATATATGTATTTTTTTGCTTAGGTATCTTCTTTATAGAATGTGAATTCTGAATTTTCAAAACTGCTGCGTTGCGCGTTTTGATTTTCAGGTTATTTTGCACCCTTCGTTTTAAATTCTAAAATTTTTTCCTTAGTCTTCAGTTTTGCTCTTTAGTATCTAATTTCAATTTATTATTTAGCAGCTCATGCGCAAATTCTAGTTGAAATGTTTTATTATTATTTTTTTTTTTTATTTTTTTTTTTTATTACTATTTTTTTACTTAAGGTTTTTTTTCATTTTCTAATTTTTCTTTTTAGTATGTTTTGGATGCAGCTTTTTGGAGTGTAGTTTATACTCGAGTTTGGTCTTTTCTTGGACTGCTTATTTCTAAAAAGTTTTTCCTAGTTGGTATGCTCAGAATTTGTATGTTTTGGCCCAAGTGGAGTTCTAAGGACGATGAAAGGATTGGAGGTCAGCTCAGATATTTTAAGTCCTCCCGCTCGGTTAGGCTAGCACCCTTTCCCATAGTGTATGAACTCGCTGGCAAAGGTAATCTAAAGTTATGAAATGACAAACGTTGTTTGACATGTAAATCTGCAGATCCTAACCTCTATTCTTCTGTTGAGGATAATTGCTCCAACAAGTTTTGCAAAGCCTACAATACCATCTATAAGCTCACCTGTACTGTCTGCAACCTTAGCTATATTGGCCAAAGTAAAAATCCTCTTCATCTTAGGATTAATGGTCACAGGTCTCTAGTAAACAAGTTCTCTAATTCAGGAGTGAACCCCTCCACAAACGCCAACCAGTACTCTACCTTTGAATTAGAGCATTTCCATACTCATGGTTTTGACAAAGTGAAAATAGAGGTACTACATATTATCCCTGACCTCTATGCTCGGCTAGAAACTGAATCCCTTGAAATTTTGCAGCATCAGTCTCTTTATCCCTATGGCCTTAATTCCACTCTATCTGACAATAAGCATAATCAGCATAAATTTTCAATTCGTGAACTCTTCTTTCTTGTTAATAATAAGAGCTGCTCTAGAGGTAATAGAGGACAGAGGTTATTTCGCACATCAAGCAAAGTTGATTTTGCTAACTTGCTAAAAACTCTGGAAAGCTTTAAAACTGGCACTAATTTTGTTAAAAATACTTACAAAATTCTCAAGTCCTTCAAGCACTCTGTCCTTAAATGTTTTTTCAAATTCTGGAATGAAACTGCTGACCATGTTGATAAGCATGTTTTTGCTTTGGTTCTGGACATTCTTAAACATATTCTTAAAGATAAAATTTCTCTTAAAGAATTTTCCAGTAATTTTGTTACCATCAGGTTCCTAAATAAAGCCTACGATAATCTCAATGTAAGGAAGCTGTTCTACAATAATGCAATTTTTTTCCCATCCACAGGCACCAGTCTATTGTAAGTTTTAAATATGTTAAGACCTTAGGGTCAATAGTTAAAAACTACAAACTTAACTCTTCGAGCTACATTCCTGTAATTACTACTTGTTCTTGTGATGAACATAAAGAAACAGTTCACTATGATAAGAATTACAACCATATTATCACCGGAAACTTGAGTTTTGTTGAAAATGAAAAGCTTAGGAATTTATTAGAGTATGGCTCTAAATTCAGACCTTCCTTCACAATTTCCAAAGAAAGGATTCTTGAGAGCTTCACTCAAGATGTAAATAAGTACATCGTAAAAACCAGTTTAACGTACAATCAGCCTATTGAGGCCTTCGCAGAATGGAAATATAATATAATCAATAGCTTCACCGGTGAGTTGGCAGGTATGGACTTTTGTTTCGACAGAAATCTCTTTTTCTCTGGAGAAGCTAAAAGGTCACTCTCCAAACTGCAAAACCAATTTATTTTTACCACTACGGATAAAGCTAGCAATAATTTTGCAATTATCTGTAAGAAGTTCTATTTTGAATTGTTAACTATGGAACTCAATAATAGAGTAACATACGAGCCCGTAAGTTATTCTACCAAGCAGTTAGAAAATCGGTTTAAGGCATTCTTCAAGAAACTTAAAATTCCACAAACTAGAAGATATGAGCCTGAATTTCCATTTCTTTTTGCAACGGTTAAGTTTCATAAGGATCCTGTGAAGTTCAGGTTCATAGCTAGTGGAGTAAGGAGTCATAAAAAGAAAATAGATCTTGCTTTTGAAGATGTCTTAAAGAAGGTTTTGAAACACATTAGAAACTGTTCTAACTTGATGTACAGAGATTTTTGGATAATTAATAATAATGCAGAAGTAATTTCTACTATACTCAAAGTTTGTCCCCTAGATATTAATAGTTATGATTTTGAAAACCTATATACTAATCTGCCTCTATCAGATATAATCACTACCTTTAAAGAGCTGTATGCAGAATTTAAAATTAACCAATTTGTTGATGTAGGAACTTGGAACTCTTATCTCAATTGCTGCATAATAAATAACCATATCTTATATAATAATACTCTCTATAAGCAAGTGAACGGTATTCCAATGGGAACATCAACGTCCACGCATATCGCTAATCTATTCCTGTTCTTTAAGGAATATAAATTCATTAAAAATCACCCCACCTGCTCAGATAACTACCTTTACACTTTTAGATATATTGATGATCTGCTGTGTATCAATAATTCAGAAGTTATAGAGAGTGATTTTGATAATATCTATCCTAGCTCTCTTAACTTATGTAAAACCAACCACAGTAATCAGGAACTTGAGTTCCTAGACTTAAGCATTAAGCTCAACAGAGGTAACCCATCTATTAGCCTCTATGATAAAAGAGTTAATTTTCCTTTCAAAGTAATTAAATATCTACACTGGAATAATAACATTTCAACCAAAGTAATTGAGAATGTACTAATTTCTCAGGTCCTAAGAATTTCAAGAATTTGCAGCAACAATTTGGACTTCAATTACCACATTAATATACTATTAGAAAGTTTTCTAGAGAACGAAATTCCTTCTTCTTTCATCAAAAGAACTTTAAGAAAAATTATTCTGAATAATAGAGTAAGGTTGGCAGATCTGCTTTAATTTTCGACACAGTTAATAATATGATTCTGACCAATCAAAGCCGTAAGGAAGTTGGCTAGAGGATGCCTATTAACTACCTAAAGGAACCTTAGTGCTATGGATATGACGGTCCTATTAAAACAAAAAATTAAATAATATAAACAAAATCACAAAAAAAGCTTAAAAATCTGTTTATAAAAGAAAATAAAAACAAATAAAAAGAAAACTAGTTATTCATCACTAGGATAGCTATACTAAAAATAGTAAAACCAACATTAAAATTAATAAGATTCTGATTAATCTATAGAAGCTCACTAAGGTGATTTAATACATGCAAAGATTATTAAATAAACTGCTCGTGTATTTTATAATATTTCTCATGTATTCTGGAGAGTTAATTCAGCTCTTTCTGATCATACAGATCCACAGTCTTAAGTTTATATAATTTTTTTCTCTGGTTAAAATCTCCGCGCGTTGGTTTTTTGCTGTATGAGGAGGCCATCAGCCCCACCCTCACTGCCCCCCAGCGTCTAGGGAGTGGTGGAAGAGGTCAGCCATGTTCTTCTCTTGTGAGGAGAAAAGTTTTTGTAACACAAGAGGTAAGCTCTCTTCCTTGTTTTTGGATTCTAGGTTTTATAAGTTCAATGTTTGTACTTCATGTACCTTTTCTCTGTCGTTTTTTAGCTTTTCAGCTTTTAGGCATTGGTTTGTCTGTTAACATTTTTGCGGGTTTTAACTCTTTCTTTTCTTTGTAACTTTGAGCGTCTTTTGGGGTACCTAGGAACAGAAGAAGGCTTAGCCTGTTCCTTTTCTATGCGCTGTCTATGCGCTGTTTTTTCAAAGTAGTTAAGTTCTTAATAACTAATTAATTATGCACTTAAAGCACTGCTGAAATACTTTGTACATATTGCAACTAACTGTTTAAGGTATATAACTTTCACAAAGTTTTCTTTAGTTAATTATTATCTTTAACTTATTCTCGTTTTCGTGCTGTCATAAGTTGTAGAGTAGGGGGTTTTAGACTCAAGTTTTCTTTCAAAAATCTGTTCGTTACAAATTAACATTTCCTTTTTTAATTGCAATGTAAAATTTGGATTTCTTTTGCATTGTTTTTCAGGTTTAAATTCTCTCTCAAACGAACTTGGAATTTCGTTATGGCTGAAAATCATTTCTAATTATTATGTCACTCTCACAGCTTGAGTTCTCTTTAATCTTCTCCTCTCTGTTTAATAGTAACAGATGAAGAGTATGGGTCGGGCCAGGAAGGTTAATGGATGCAAGCGAAATTGTTAACTAGTGCTAGGTCATGCAACTCTAAGGAGGACATGACTTATATATATATTTTTTAAACTATTTTAGGTGGGAATGTTACTTGCATCTATGGCCTTGCAGAAACCCATTTCCAACTAGGTCTTTGTGGAAGTGAGAAAATGCAGAGTTTTTGCTGGTCCTTGATAAAGCCAAGGCTCAGTATTCTCGACACCTTCTACATTCAGTTGTTTTATTTTATTTTTTTATCTTTTTTCCTTTTGATCACACAGGTAGATACATAACCTTTTCTATGTTGTACTAGGTGTGAGTCAAAATTATATATGTATTTTTTTGCTTAGGTATCTTCTTTATAGAATGTGAATTCTGAATTTTCAAAACTGCTGCGTTGCGCGTTTTGATTTTCAGGTTATTTTGCACCCTTCGTTTTAAATTCTAAAATTTTTTCCTTAGTCTTCAGTTTTGCTCTTTAGTATCTAATTTCAATTTATTATTTAGCAGCTCATGCGCAAATTCTAGTTGAAATGTTTTATTATTATTTTTTTTTTTATTTTTTTTTTTTTTTATTACTATTTTTTTACTTAAGGTTTTTTTCATTTTCTAATTTTTCTTTTTAGTATGTTTTGGATGCAGCTTTTTGGAGTGTAGTTTATACTCGAGTTTGGTCTTTTCTTGGACTGCTTATTTCTAAAAAGTTTTTCCTAGTTGGTATGCTCAGAATTTGTATGTTTTGGCCCAAGTGGAGTTCTAAGGACGATGAAAGGATTGGAGGTCAGCTCAGATATTTTAAGTCCTCCCGCTCGGTTAGGCTAGCACCCTTTCCCATAGTGTATGAACTCGCTGGCAAAGGTAATCTAAAGTTATGAAATGACAAACGTTGTTTGACATGTAAATCTGCAGATCCTAACCTCTATTCTTCTGTTGAGGATAATTGCTCCAACAAGTTTTGCAAAGCCTACAATACCATCTATAAGCTCACCTGTACTGTCTGCAACCTTAGCTATATTGGCCAAAGTAAAAATCCTCTTCATCTTAGGATTAATGGTCACAGGTCTCTAGTAAACAAGTTCTCTAATTCAGGAGTGAACCCCTCCACAAACGCCAACCAGTACTCTACCTTTGAATTAGAGCATTTCCATACTCATGGTTTTGACAAAGTGAAAATAGAGGTACTACATATTATCCCTGACCTCTATGCTCGGCTAGAAACTGAATCCCTTGAAATTTTGCAGCATCAGTCTCTTTATCCCTATGGCCTTAATTCCACTCTATCTGACAATAAGCATAATCAGCATAAATTTTCAATTCGTGAACTCTTCTTTCTTGTTAATAATAAGAGCTGCTCTAGAGGTAATAGAGGACAGAGGTTATTTCGCACATCAAGCAAAGTTGATTTTGCTAACTTGCTAAAAACTCTGGAAAGCTTTAAAACTGGCACTAATTTTGTTAAAAATACTTACAAAATTCTCAAGTCCTTCAAGCACTCTGTCCTTAAATGTTTTTTCAAATTCTGGAATGAAACTGCTGACCATGTTGATAAGCATGTTTTTGCTTTGGTTCTGGACATTCTTAAACATATTCTTAAAGATAAAATTTCTCTTAAAGAATTTTCCAGTAATTTTGTTACCATCAGGTTCCTAAATAAAGCCTACGATAATCTCAATGTAAGGAAGCTGTTCTACAATAATGCAATTTTTTTCCCATCCACAGGCACCAGTCTATTGTAAGTTTTAAATATGTTAAGACCTTAGGGTCAATAGTTAAAAACTACAAACTTAACTCTTCGAGCTACATTCCTGTAATTACTACTTGTTCTTGTGATGAACATAAAGAAACAGTTCACTATGATAAGAATTACAACCATATTATCACCGGAAACTTGAGTTTTGTTGAAAATGAAAAGCTTAGGAATTTATTAGAGTATGGCTCTAAATTCAGACCTTCCTTCACAATTTCCAAAGAAAGGATTCTTGAGAGCTTCACTCAAGATGTAAATAAGTACATCGTAAAAACCAGTTTAACGTACAATCAGCCTATTGAGGCCTTCGCAGAATGGAAATATAATATAATCAATAGCTTCACCGGTGAGTTGGCAGGTATGGACTTTTGTTTCGACAGAAATCTCTTTTTCTCTGGAGAAGCTAAAAGGTCACTCTCCAAACTGCAAAACCAATTTATTTTTACCACTACGGATAAAGCTAGCAATAATTTTGCAATTATCTGTAAGAAGTTCTATTTTGAATTGTTAACTATGGAACTCAATAATAGAGTAACATACGAGCCCGTAAGTTATTCTACCAAGCAGTTAGAAAATCGGTTTAAGGCATTCTTCAAGAAACTTAAAATTCCACAAACTAGAAGATATGAGCCTGAATTTCCATTTCTTTTTGCAACGGTTAAGTTTCATAAGGATCCTGTGAAGTTCAGGTTCATAGCTAGTGGAGTAAGGAGTCATAAAAAGAAAATAGATCTTGCTTTTGAAGATGTCTTAAAGAAGGTTTTGAAACACATTAGAAACTGTTCTAACTTGATGTACAGAGATTTTTGGATAATTAATAATAATGCAGAAGTAATTTCTACTATACTCAAAGTTTGTCCCCTAGATATTAATAGTTATGATTTTGAAAACCTATATACTAATCTGCCTCTATCAGATATAATCACTACCTTTAAAGAGCTGTATGCAGAATTTAAAATTAACCAATTTGTTGATGTAGGAACTTGGAACTCTTATCTCAATTGCTGCATAATAAATAACCATATCTTATATAATAATACTCTCTATAAGCAAGTGAACGGTATTCCAATGGGAACATCAACGTCCACGCATATCGCTAATCTATTCCTGTTCTTTAAGGAATATAAATTCATTAAAAAATCACCCCACCTGCTCAGATAACTACCTTTACACTTTTAGATATATTGATGATCTGCTGTGTATCAATAATTCAGAAGTTATAGAGAGTGATTTTGATAATATCTATCCTAGCTCTCTTAACTTATGTAAAACCAACCACAGTAATCAGGAACTTGAGTTCCTAGACTTAAGCATTAAGCTCAACAGAGGTAACCCATCTATTAGCCTCTATGATAAAAGAGTTAATTTTCCTTTCAAAGTAATTAAATATCTACACTGGAATAATAACATTTCAACCAAAGTAATTGAGAATGTACTAATTTCTCAGGTCCTAAGAATTTCAAGAATTTGCAGCAACAATTTGGACTTCAATTACCACATTAATATACTATTAGAAAGTTTTCTAGAGAACGAAATTCCTTCTTCTTTCATCAAAAGAACTTTAAGAAAAATTATTCTGAATAATAGAGTAAGGTTGGCAGATCTGCTTTAATTTTCGACACAGTTAATAATATGATTCTGACCAATCAAAGCCGTAAGGAAGTTGGCTAGAGGATGCCTATTAACTACCTAAAGGAACCTTAGTGCTATGGATATGACGGTCCTATTAAAACAAAAAATTAAATAATATAAACAAAATCACAAAAAAAGCTTAAAAATCTGTTTATAAAAGAAAATAAAAACAAATAAAAAAGAAAACTAGTTATTCATCACTAGGATAGCTATACTAAAAATAGTAAAACCAACATTAAAATTAATAAGATTCTGATTAATCTATAGAAGCTCACTAAGGTGATTTAATACATGCAAAGATTATTAAATAAACTGCTCGTGTATTTTATAATATTTCTCATGTATTCTGGAGAGTTAATTCAGCTCTTTCTGATCATACAGATCCACAGTCTTAAGTTTATATAATTTTTTCTCTGGTTAAAATCTCCGCGCGTTGGTTTTTTGCTGTATGAGGAGGCCATCAGCCCCACCCTCACTGCCCCCCAGCGTCTAGGGAGTGGTGGAAGAGGTCAGCCATGTTCTTCTCTTGTGAGGAGAAAAGTTTTTGTAACACAAGAGGTAAGCTCTCTTCCTTGTTTTTGGATTCTAGGTTTTATAAGTTCAATGTTTGTACTTCATGTACCTTTTCTCTGTCGTTTTTTAGCTTTTCAGCTTTTAGGCATTGGTTTGTCTGTTAACATTTTTGCGGGTTTTAACTCTTTCTTTTCTTTGTAACTTTGAGCGTCTTTTGGGGTACCTAGGAACAGAAGAAGGCTTAGCCTGTTCCTTTTCTATGCGCTGTCTATGCGCTGTTTTTTCAAAGTAGTTAAGTTCTTAATAACTAATTAATTATGCACTTAAAGCACTGCTGAAATACTTTGTACATATTGCAACTAACTGTTTAAGGTATATAACTTTCACAAAGTTTTCTTTAGTTAATTATTATCTTTAACTTATTCTCGTTTTCGTGCTGTCATAAGTTGTAGAGTAGGGGGTTTTAGACTCAAGTTTTCTTTCAAAAATCTGTTCGTTACAAATTAACATTTCCTTTTTTAATTGCAATGTAAAATTTGGATTTCTTTTGCATTGTTTTTCAGGTAAAAAATTCTCTCTCAAACGAACTTGGAATTTCGTTATGGCTGAAAATCATTTCTAATTATTATGTCACTCTCACAGCTTGAGTTCTCTTTAATCTTCTCCTCTCTGTTTAATAGTAACAGATGAAGAGTATGGGTCGGGCCAGGAAGGTTAATGGATGCAAGCGAAATTGTTAACTAGTGCTAGGTCATGCAACTCTAAGGAGGACATGACTTATATATATATTTTTTAAACTATTTTAGGTGGGAATGTTACTTGCATCTATGGCCTTGCAGAAACCCATTTCCAACTAGGTCTTTGTGGAAGTGAGAAAATGCAGAGTTTTTGCTGGTCCTTGATAAAGCCAAGGCTCAGTATTCTCGACACCTTCTACATTCAGTTGTTTTATTTTATTTTTTTATCTTTTTCCTTTTGATCACACAGGTAGATACATAACCTTTTCTATGTTGTACTAGGTGTGAGTCAAAATTATATATGTATTTTTTTGCTTAGGTATCTTCTTTATAGAATGTGAATTCTGAATTTTCAAAACTGCTGCGTTGCGCGTTTTGATTTTCAGGTTATTTTGCACCCTTCGTTTTAAATTCTAAAATTTTTTCCTTAGTCTTCAGTTTTGCTCTTTAGTATCTAATTTCAATTTATTATTTAGCAGCTCATGCGCAAATTCTAGTTGAAATGTTTTATTATTATTTTTTTTTTTTTGTTTTTTTTTTATTACTATTTTTTTACTTAAGGTTTTTTTTCATTTTCTAATTTTTCTTTTTAGTATGTTTTGGATGCAGCTTTTTGGAGTGTAGTTTATACTCGAGTTTGGTCTTTTCTTGGACTGCTTATTTCTAAAAAGTTTTTCCTAGTTGGTATGCTCAGAATTTGTATGTTTTGGCCCAAGTGGAGTTCTAAGGACGATGAAAGGATTGGAGGTCAGCTCAGATATTTTAAGTCCTCCCGCTCGGTTAGGCTAGCACCCTTTCCCATAGTGTATGAACTCGCTGGCAAAGGTAATCTAAAGTTATGAAATGACAAACGTTGTTTGACATGTAAATCTGCAGATCCTAACCTCTATTCTTCTGTTGAGGATAATTGCTCCAACAAGTTTTGCAAAGCCTACAATACCATCTATAAGCTCACCTGTACTGTCTGCAACCTTAGCTATATTGGCCAAAGTAAAAATCCTCTTCATCTTAGGATTAATGGTCACAGGTCTCTAGTAAACAAGTTCTCTAATTCAGGAGTGAACCCCTCCACAAACGCCAACCAGTACTCTACCTTTGAATTAGAGCATTTCCATACTCATGGTTTTGACAAAGTGAAAATAGAGGTACTACATATTATCCCTGACCTCTATGCTCGGCTAGAAACTGAATCCCTTGAAATTTTGCAGCATCAGTCTCTTTATCCCTATGGCCTTAATTCCACTCTATCTGACAATAAGCATAATCAGCATAAATTTTCAATTCGTGAACTCTTCTTTCTTGTTAATAATAAGAGCTGCTCTAGAGGTAATAGAGGACAGAGGTTATTTCGCACATCAAGCAAAGTTGATTTTGCTAACTTGCTAAAAACTCTGGAAAGCTTTAAAACTGGCACTAATTTTGTTAAAAATACTTACAAAATTCTCAAGTCCTTCAAGCACTCTGTCCTTAAATGTTTTTTCAAATTCTGGAATGAAACTGCTGACCATGTTGATAAGCATGTTTTTGCTTTGGTTCTGGACATTCTTAAACATATTCTTAAAGATAAAATTTCTCTTAAAGAATTTTCCAGTAATTTTGTTACCATCAGGTTCCTAAATAAAGCCTACGATAATCTCAATGTAAGGAAGCTGTTCTACAATAATGCAATTTTTTTTCCCATCCACAGGCACCAGTCTATTGTAAGTTTTAAATATGTTAAGACCTTAGGGTCAATAGTTAAAAACTACAAACTTAACTCTTCGAGCTACATTCCTGTAATTACTACTTGTTCTTGTGATGAACATAAAGAAACAGTTCACTATGATAAGAATTACAACCATATTATCACCGGAAACTTGAGTTTTGTTGAAAATGAAAAGCTTAGGAATTTATTAGAGTATGGCTCTAAATTCAGACCTTCCTTCACAATTTCCAAAGAAAGGATTCTTGAGAGCTTCACTCAAGATGTAAATAAGTACATCGTAAAAACCAGTTTAACGTACAATCAGCCTATTGAGGCCTTCGCAGAATGGAAATATAATATAATCAATAGCTTCACCGGTGAGTTGGCAGGTATGGACTTTTGTTTCGACAGAAATCTCTTTTTCTCTGGAGAAGCTAAAAGGTCACTCTCCAAACTGCAAAACCAATTTATTTTTACCACTACGGATAAAGCTAGCAATAATTTTGCAATTATCTGTAAGAAGTTCTATTTTGAATTGTTAACTATGGAACTCAATAATAGAGTAACATACGAGCCCGTAAGTTATTCTACCAAGCAGTTAGAAAATCGGTTTAAGGCATTCTTCAAGAAACTTAAAATTCCACAAACTAGAAGATATGAGCCTGAATTTCCATTTCTTTTTGCAACGGTTAAGTTTCATAAGGATCCTGTGAAGTTCAGGTTCATAGCTAGTGGAGTAAGGAGTCATAAAAAGAAAATAGATCTTGCTTTTGAAGATGTCTTAAAGAAGGTTTTGAAACACATTAGAAACTGTTCTAACTTGATGTACAGAGATTTTTGGATAATTAATAATAATGCAGAAGTAATTTCTACTATACTCAAAGTTTGTCCCCTAGATATTAATAGTTATGATTTTGAAAACCTATATACTAATCTGCCTCTATCAGATATAATCACTACCTTTAAAGAGCTGTATGCAGAATTTAAAATTAACCAATTTGTTGATGTAGGAACTTGGAACTCTTATCTCAATTGCTGCATAATAAATAACCATATCTTATATAATAATACTCTCTATAAGCAAGTGAACGGTATTCCAATGGGAACATCAACGTCCACGCATATCGCTAATCTATTCCTGTTCTTTAAGGAATATAAATTCATTAAAAATCACCCCACCTGCTCAGATAACTACCTTTACACTTTTAGATATATTGATGATCTGCTGTGTATCAATAATTCAGAAGTTATAGAGAGTGATTTTGATAATATCTATCCTAGCTCTCTTAACTTATGTAAAACCAACCACAGTAATCAGGAACTTGAGTTCCTAGACTTAAGCATTAAGCTCAACAGAGGTAACCCATCTATTAGCCTCTATGATAAAAGAGTTAATTTTCCTTTCAAAGTAATTAAATATCTACACTGGAATAATAACATTTCAACCAAAGTAATTGAGAATGTACTAATTTCTCAGGTCCTAAGAATTTCAAGAATTTGCAGCAACAATTTGGACTTCAATTACCACATTAATATACTATTAGAAAGTTTTCTAGAGAACGAAATTCCTTCTTCTTTCATCAAAAGAACTTTAAGAAAAATTATTCTGAATAATAGAGTAAGGTTGGCAGATCTGCTTTAATTTTCGACACAGTTAATAATATGATTCTGACCAATCAAAGCCGTAAGGAAGTTGGCTAGAGGATGCCTATTAACTACCTAAAGGAACCTTAGTGCTATGGATATGACGGTCCTATTAAAACAAAAAATTAAATAATATAAACAAAATCACAAAAAAAGCTTAAAAATCTGTTTATAAAAGAAAATAAAAACAAATAAAAAAGAAAACTAGTTATTCATCACTAGGATAGCTATACTAAAAATAGTAAAACCAACATTAAAATTAATAAGATTCTGATTAATCTATAGAAGCTCACTAAGGTGATTTAATACATGCAAAGATTATTAAATAAACTGCTCGTGTATTTTATAATATTTCTCATGTATTCTGGAGAGTTAATTCAGCTCTTTCTGATCATACAGATCCACAGTCTTAAGTTTATATAATTTTTTTCTCTGGTTAAAATCTCCGCGCGTTGGTTTTTTGCTGTATGAGGAGGCCATCAGCCCCACCCTCACTGCCCCCCAGCGTCTAGGGAGTGGTGGAAGAGGTCAGCCATGTTCTTCTCTTGTGAGGAGAAAAGTTTTTGTAACACAAGAGGTAAGCTCTCTTCCTTGTTTTTGGATTCTAGGTTTTATAAGTTCAATGTTTGTACTTCATGTACCTTTTCTCTGTCGTTTTTTAGCTTTTCAGCTTTTAGGCATTGGTTTGTCTGTTAACATTTTTGCGGGTTTTAACTCTTTCTTTTCTTTGTAACTTTGAGCGTCTTTTGGGGTACCTAGGAACAGAAGAAGGCTTAGCCTGTTCCTTTTCTATGCGCTGTCTATGCGCTGTTTTTTCAAAGTAGTTAAGTTCTTAATAACTAATTAATTATGCACTTAAAGCACTGCTGAAATACTTTGTACATATTGCAACTAACTGTTTAAGGTATATAACTTTCACAAAGTTTTCTTTAGTTAATTATTATCTTTAACTTATTCTCGTTTTCGTGCTGTCATAAGTTGTAGAGTAGGGGTTTTAGACTCAAGTTTTCTTTCAAAAATCTGTTCGTTACAAATTAACATTTCCTTTTTTAATTGCAATGTAAAATTTGGATTTCTTTTGCATTGTTTTTCAGGTTTAAATTCTCTCTCAAACGAACTTGGAATTTCGTTATGGCTGAAAATCATTTCTAATTATTATGTCACTCTCACAGCTTGAGTTCTCTTTAATCTTCTCCTCTCTGTTTAATAGTAACAGATGAAGAGTATGGGTCGGGCCAGGAAGGTTAATGGATGCAAGCGAAATTGTTAACTAGTGCTAGGTCATGCAACTCTAAGGAGGACATGACTTATATATATATTTTTTAAACTATTTTAGGTGGGAATGTTACTTGCATCTATGGCCTTGCAGAAACCCATTTCCAACTAGGTCTTTGTGGAAGTGAGAAAATGCAGAGTTTTTGCTGGTCCTTGATAAAGCCAAGGCTCAGTATTCTCGACACCTTCTACATTCAGTTGTTTTATTTTATTTTTTTATCTTTTTTCCTTTTGATCACACAGGTAGATACATAACCTTTTCTATGTTGTACTAGGTGTGAGTCAAAATTATATATGTATTTTTTTGCTTAGGTATCTTCTTTATAGAATATATATATATATATATATATATATATATATATATATCGGGATGTAAGGTCAGGTGATGCGTAACATCACAGCCTCTCCTTGACAAATGTCAACCCCGCATTCTCGTGGTGCATCCTGTTCCCACTAAAGGGGCTCTGACGACCGCCCATAGCGGTATAACTATACCATCGGGATCAGAGGAAATTCTATCCCACACTCACCAACCCGCTTGGCCAGCGTGGTGAGTTATGGCCAAACCCCTCCAAAATGATTCCACAACTTAAATCTTGGCCCTCAGTCTCCGGCAGCTGGAATGTACCTGGCCAAGGCAGCGGCCAGTGCGACATGAAGGGGTGCTAAGAATCCCCGGAGGACCGGACTAGGCTGCCATCTGATGCTGACCTTGGCTACTTACAATGGACGCTCCCTATCTTCTGATTCAAGGCTTCTTGAATTGGAAGAGGAACTACAAAGGATCAAGTGGGACATCGTGGGGCTAAGTGAGGTAAGGAGAAAAGGAGAAGATCTCATCGAACTGAAAAGTGGACATCTCTTTTACTATCGTGGGACAGATACTGGCAGAACTAGTGGTGTTGGATTTATAATAAACAAGAAACTGAAGGATAAAGTTGTAGAAGTTGAAAGTTCCTCTGACAGAGCTGCACGACTTGTTATCCAACTCTCGAAAAGATACCAGGCTCAGATTATTCAAACTTATGCACCCACCACAAGTCATCCTGAAGAAGAAATTGAAGAATTTTATGAGGAAATTTGTCATCTAAATAATAAAGGTAAGCAGCACTTGAAAATAATTATGGGAGATTTCAATGCAAAAATAGGGCAACGGCAACAGAATGAAACTTCCGTAGGTAAAGTCGGTCATGGCAACAGAAACCAGCGTGGAAATACTCTCGTTGAGTTTGCAGAGGCAGAAGGGTTTTTCATCTTGAACTCCTTCTTCAAGAAAAAGCCACACAGGAAATGGACATGGAGACATCCAAATGGGACGACAAGTGAAATTGATTTTATTATGTGTAACAAAAAATTCGTCATAGAAGACTGCAGTGTGCTAAACAAGTTCAACACAGGTAGTGACCATAGATTGGTGAGATGTAAGATGCACCTCAACACTAAAGTTGAACGTGGCAAGCTCATAAGACAAACAAAATCTATTGACATAACCAACCTTAAAAAACACCATAATACCTTCAAGTTAGAACTGAAGAACAGGTTCTCTGCTTTAGAAGGCCTAACATCGGAAGAAGTGGACATCTCTGAAGTTAACAGAAACGTAACCAAAGCTCTTATGGAAACAGCAACAAAATTAGCTGGGTCTAAGAACAAGTTGCATGTGAACAAATTATCAGGAAAAACCAAAATGTTGATGCAAAAAAGAAGAGAGATGAGAACAACTAAAGAAGATGTGACTTCCAAAGTGGAATATATAGAGCTATGCAAGACAGTAAGAAAAAGTATCACTGAAGACGTAAGGAAATTCAACTGTGAACTAGTGAGGAAAGCAATTGAAAACAACCAAAGCCTAAAGATAGCAAAGGGACATCTCAGTAAGGGAAGAAAACAGATTATGGCACTGAGAAAAGAAGATGGTTCTGTAACAAGAAATAGAGGCGAAATTTTGACAAGAGTGAAAGATTTCTACTCCAAATTATATGAAAAGGATGATACATGTACTCCAGACATCATGAAAGGTACCAGTACTAGAGTTCTTCCAGTCCTCCCAGCAGAAGTTGCACATGCAATCAAGAACATGAAGCGGGGAAAAGCTCCAGGAGAAGATGGAATTACTGTAGACATCATACAAGAAGCAAGTGGAGAAATCGAAACAGTACTCGCCCAAATTTTCACTCGATGCCTTAATGAAGGGAAAATTCCTGAGGATTGGAACAACGCTACAATGATCTTGCTACATAAAAAATGTGACATTGAGGATCTCAGGAACTACAGACCTATCAGCCTCCTATCAGTGGTTTATAAAATCTTCACTAAAGTTCTTTCACACCACTTGAAGGTGACACTGGACATGGCTCAACCGAGGAAACAAGCTGGATTCAGGAGTGGCTACAGCACAATAGATCATATCCACGTACTGAGAGAACTAATTGAAAGAGCGAGGGAATATGAATTTCCATTGTGCATGGCTTTTATCGATTATGAAAAAGCCTTTGATTCGGTGAAACCATCAGCGGTTACAATGGCTATGAAAACCTGCGGTATTGAAGATGCATACATTAATATTATTAATAACATCTATGAAAATGCAAGTGCAAAGATTCGGCTGTTTGAAAATACAACACACATAAAAATTGGAAAGGGAGTGAGACAAGGTGACACCATATCTCCGAAGCACTTTAATGCCACATTGGAAAATGTCTTTCAATCACTGAATTGGGAAAACAAAGGGATAAAGATTAATGGAGATTATCTAACCCACCTTCGTTTTGCTGATGACGTAGTCATTTTTGCAACTACCCCATCAGAGCTGCAGAGTATGATCCAGGAACTTGCTGACAAGAGTAAAGAAGTGGGATTAAAAATGAACTTTCAGAAGACGAAAGTGATGTTCAATGCTTTTACAAGAAATAAAGATTTATCGATTGATGGAGAAAAGCTGGAGATAACAGACACGTACGTTTATCTTGGACAGCAGATATCAAGTGAGGGTCACATTGATGAAGAAATTAAACCGCGTACAAAACTTGCCTGGAGAGCTTTTGGAAGAAACAGCATAATTTTCAAGAGCAATATGCCATTATGTCTTAAAAGAAAAGTGTTTGATCAATGCATCCTTCCAGTGCTTACGTACGGTGCAGAGACGTGGACCTTAACTAAAAGAGACATACAAAGGCTGCAGACAACTCAAAGAAGCATTTAGATGTGCATACTTGGTGTAACCAGGAGAGATAAGAAAAGGAACTCGTGGATCCGAAAAATGACAAGAGTGGAAGACATCATGATCAGAGTTAAATCCCTGAAATGGCAATGGGCGGGACATACTGCCAGAAGGACAGATCATCGATGGACAGCCGAAATTTTAGATTGGATTCCAAGGGACAGGAAAAGACCCAGAAGAAGACCACATGGGAGATGGGTGGATGAAATTCGAAAGTATGCGGGAGTGATATGGAGGAGACTGGCACAAGACAGACCGTTGTGGAGGAAACTTGGGGAGAGCTTCGTCCAGCAGTGTATTGATAATGGTTGACAATGATGATGATGATGCTGATGATGATATATACTATTAAGAAGAGACTGAAGCAAAAAAATTTTTTTGACTCACACCAAGTATTAGAGATGCATGCTAAAATGTTAACTAAAGCTTCGTCATACAACTCTGTGGAGGTTATGACATATATATATATCATCATCATCATCATCGTCAACCATTATCAATCCACTGCTGGACGAAGGTCTCCCAAGTTTCCTCCACAACGGTCTGTCTTGTGCCAGTCTCCTCCATGTCACTCCCGCATATTTACGAATTTCATCCACCCATCTATATATATATATATATTTTAAATTTTTTGGTGGGCTTATTACTTGTATCTAAGGCTTTGCAGAAACCCATTTCCAAATAGGTCTTTGTGGAAGTGAGAAAATGCAGAGTTTTGCTGGTCCTTGATAAAGCCAAGGCACGGTATTCTCGACAGTTTCTACATTCTGTTTTTCTATTTTTTTTTACTCACACCGGTATATATATAACCTTTTCTATGTTGTACTTGGTGTGAGTCAAAAAAATTTTTTGCTTCAGTCTCGTATTAATAGAATGTGAATTCTGAATTTTCATAACTGCTGCGTTGCGCGTTTTGATCTTCGGTTTTTTTTTCATAGGAGTTTTGCCTATATATTTTATAGGAGTTTTGCCAATATAGCCTATATATATATATATATATATATCATCATCGACATTGTCAACCATTATCAATCCACTGCTGGACGAAGGTCTCCCCAAGTTTCTTCCACTACGGTTTGTCTTGTGCCAGTCTCCTCCATGTTACTACCGCATACTTTCGAATTTCATTCACTCTATATAATATATATATATAAGGGCTTATTGCGATGGTGTTGGGTTATTGTGATTGCGAAGGGCCCCGTAGCCGCCACTGCCCACCATGACAAAAAGCCTTGGAAGCATGCCCAGGCAAGTAATAGAGAGTTATGGTAAAAAGGGAGAGAGGTTTATAAAATAGTTTTACTTTTGTATGGTATGATTTCCACTTGGTCAGAAATAGAGGCTGGAAGACGAACAGATTTCAAGGCAGTGATTCGCCAAAGGTAAAGGTTTCATGTCGCTGTGTACAGCGGGGTCGGCGAGACGGTTTCAGATTTTTCACTACCATCAGGGACGGTTTCAGATTTTTCACTACCATCAGGGACGGTTTCATGGGGTGGCTATAGGGGCTATGGCCTTCAAGCCCACCTAGAGCAAGGGCCCAGGAGGTATGACTGGGCAAATAATAGATAGGTAGACAGAGAGAGAGAGAGAGATAGACAGACAGACAGAGAGAGAGAGAGAGAGAGAGAGAGAAGGGGGGGGGGTGTCTATAAAATAATTTTAGTTTTGTCTCGTATGATTTCCACTTCGTCAGAAACCGGGGCTGGAAGACGAATAGAATTCAAGACAGTGACTCACCAAAAATAAAGGTTTCATGTCGCTGTATGTGGTGTCGGCGAGACAGTTTCAGCTTTTTCACTACCATCCACCTACACCTCCCAGTTTTCACTTGGAACCGTTAATGTTCAAAGTCCCCTGTGGCTCCACATTGCATAACAAAAAAAATGCACCAAGAAAAGTATAAAATGCTAAATCATTAGAAAATCCAAGACAAAATCTAGAAATCTTAAGATTTTAACTCATGTTCTTGTGAGAAAAATGAAAAAATACAGTGACTATTATGAAAACTCTGCAGATAATTTAGTAGTTACAGATTCGTGTTTTAACGAACTTCATAATTATTCTCCATCATAAGTTCTTTGGGGGTCCTTGCAGATGTCTTAGGCCTTGGGCCCCACTTAAATGTCTTAGCCTAGGGGCCCACTAAGGTCTTAAGCTGGCCCTGACTACCATTCACAGATACCACCAAATTTACATTTGGAACCGTCAATGGTCGGAGTTATTCCCATTTTTAGTAGGTTTTGTCCCCAGGTGGTCCCCTACAACATATTAAAATTACATCGAAATCGAACCACTTTTACGCGAGTTATCGTGCGGACGGGCAAAGCTGGAGCATATACGCTTCTTCAACCTACGGTTGGAAAGCGTAAAAAAGATGCGCTAAGAAAAATATATAACAAAAAATCATTAGAACATCCAAGACAAAATCTAGGAATCTTAAGCTTATAACTCATGTTCACGTGAGAACAATGAAAAATACAGTGACTGATTGTGCAAAACTTTGCCGATAATTTAGTAGTTACAGTTTCGTGTTTTAACGAACTTCATAATGCTTTCCCGTCATAAGTTTTTTGGGGCCACTCAGACGTCTTAGCCTTGGGGCCCACTCAAATGTCTTAACCGGCCCGGTGTACAAGGTTTTTTCAAGAAATGAAGATTTATCGACTGATAGGGTAAACCTGGAGATAATCTATATCTACATTTACTTTGGACAACAGATATCCATCGAGGGTCATATTGATGAAGCAATTAATCGGCGTATAAAACTTGGTTGGAGAGCATTTAGAAGAAACAGTGCAATTTTCAATAGGTGGGTCCGGGCTTGAATCCCAGAGATGCATGTTCGAATCCCAGAGATGCATCAATATACCATTACGTCTTTAAAGAAAAGTGTTTAATCGATGCATCCTTCCGTTTCTTACGCAAGGAGCAGAGAATGGGACTTTGACTAAAAAAGGGGCATACTAAGGCTACAGATAACGGAAAGGAGCATGGAGAGATGCATGCTTGATGTAATCAAGAAACATAAGAAGAAGAACTCGTGGATCAGAAAAAATGACAAGATTAGAAGAGACCATATGATCAGAGTAAAACTTTTCCCTGAAATGGAAATGTGCTGGACATATCGCCAGAAGAACGGACTACCGATGGACAACCGAAATTTTAAACTGGATACCAAGGCAAAAGAAAAGACCGAGAAGAAGACCAAGTTGGAAATGGGTGGATTGAATTCGAAAGCATGCCGGAGTGACATGGACGCGACTGGCTTAAGACAGAGTGTTGTGACAGAAACTTCGGAGACCTTCATCCAGCAGTGGATTGACAATGATCATGATATATACTTTACAAAAATGCAGCACGCCGTCTAATTCTTATGACAACCTTGGCCTGAGGTAGAAGTTGGACAGCACTAGTGTGAAGGGTATGGCTCTTGGTCTTTATGAGCGAACTCGTATGCAAAATATTACGTCAGAGGGTAAATTTCATTGAAATTGAGCAATAACATGTTCAATAGCAGCGCGTATTTGACGCTAGAGGAGAATAGGTCCCGGGACACCATTTTGCAGAAAATGTATTACGTGCGATTAGAATTCATACAGTATTTCGTTATACGGAGAGGAAGCATGCTGTGGTATTGAATGCAATTAAATTCACTCCTGGAGCAAAATTCCCAGTGTAAAATTTTATGTAACAAATTGCTTTAATACAATCAAACCAAAATATAACGAAGTTTCGCCTAAACTGAAGTTTTTATAGATCACTTAAAACATCAGTGGCGGTGGAACTATTTTTTGACAACTTGGGGGCAAGATATAAGGATATGCATTTTTGATCAGGTCGCGAAGTTTTTTTTTTTTTTTTTTCGAATGAAGGCTTAATGAGCAATTCAATAGGCTATAAGCAGTCACCTGCCCCTATAATTTAGGGCCACTGGTTCTAGGGAAGGGAGAGAGAGCCAGTGTCTTAAGAAAAACTCAATATTCATGCATCTCTGGGATTCGAACCCGGACCCACCTCGGACGAATGGGCATGAGCCATCCCTAGACTACTGCGCCACCGGTTCAAAAAGCTTATTGTACGTTTGTAAAATTGTAAAACACGACTTGAGGACGTCATTTGAACCTGCTACAGATAAATCGATTATATCGAGGAAATCAAAATATAAACCTTGTATTTTATATCGATATTATAGGGCTTTCTATTATAAAACGTTTTATTCATATTATGAACGACGTTAAAATGTGTCGATTAGAACACTTCCACATCAGTATGAATTCCAAAAGAATCGTATAGCCTTTACGTTATACGTCAAACAACATAAGTACAAAATATCTTATTCCTTTCTCGCTCTTCCCTTTCATTTTCTTCTTTTAAAGAAAGGTTGATTTTATATATTAAACACAGATTGACATAAATGAAATAGAAAACGTTCCTGCTCTTTTTATAAAAACATACTTCCTTTCAGGAATTTCAGGACGACTGTTTGATTCTCTTTATTGACTGAAGATTATATGCTACTAAGAAGTCAGTCATGAGAGTCATGACCTTCCCCAAGTAAGGTCAGACCATCATATTGTTGACTGACCTTTCCAAAGGTCAGAATGAAAAGCCAAGAAGAAGTGCATAATATGAAATAGTCAATCCTCTGTAAATCCTCAGTGGGACTGTCGTCTCTTCTCTGGGGATTAATTTGTGAGTGTGATTAAAATTTTTTTCAAAATCTGCTATCCATATTTATTTTTTCTATACTCATACTGGTCATCATGACATGTTTTTTAAATCTAAATAGGTAATCAGTTTGTTAGACAAAGATTCAGTCAAACATTTTTCTAAAATCAGAAATATTACGAAAACGATATACATACACAGTATACTATGTGCCGCTACTATTATCTGCACCAACGTTAGTTTTAATGGTGTGCATTATTTTTATAAGACTGATCCTTAGTAATATCTTGTAAAAAAAATGAAAGAGGGTCGTATGGATTTGAATTTCAACTTAAGTGTTGCATTTGCGTGTGGAGAACTGTTATTATTTGAAATAACAGTAGATTTGGAGCTTATCTCAACTTTAGATAACATCCAGTGCTACATTAAAATTTTCAGCAGGTGAAAATTTTAAGTAAAACATGATCTGATCAGATCAGGTCATATATAGAGGATTTTAGGAAGGGAGTCTCTGACTCCAGGTCTTAAGCAACCCTTAGAAATAGGAAGCTAGGAGATTTGGGCTAGAGTGGCCGATGGGAAAGTGACACGGAAGCGAGGTAGAAAGGGAGAGGAAGGCGTCCTTATTTATTACCGGGGAGCAGTATCCGGGATCCGACGGCTTAACGTGCCCATCCGAAGCACGGCGGATATTTAGCGGTTCGAGCGTTCATACCTGCCCGGGATCGCACCTGAGGTTCTTCCGTGGCAGTCACGAACGTTGAACACTTGGCCATCCAAATCCTGAGACTCTCTAGTCAATTTTTAGTCCTGACCTTTTTCCTGAGGCTCTTTAATCAATTTTTAGTCCTGATCTTTTTCCTGAGGATCTTTAGTCAATTTTTAGTCATGATATTTTTTCTGAGGCTAGATTAATCTAGAATTAATGGCAGCAGTTTTTGTCAACAATAAACGATAAACAATAAGCGAATTATTTGAATCTTCAATATTTTGCCCCCCCCCCCCCAAGAAATCCTGGGGGCGCCGCTGGTCTTGTTTACAATTTCATGACATTTTAGCTTACATTTTTTTATTTTATTTGAATCGCCATAATTCTCTTTTACATTTAAACTTCAAATTATTGTTTTTATTTGCACAAATTCCCCGTTTGTTTTTCTTTAAAAAAAGTCCAGACTAGGCCAACAACAATTTCTTCCATTGAATTTCAGCAGTTCTATACTGCAACG
Organism: Macrothele yani; assembly: GCA_039090855.1. Classification (NCBI taxonomy): domain Eukaryota; kingdom Metazoa; phylum Arthropoda; class Arachnida; order Araneae; family Macrothelidae; genus Macrothele; species Macrothele yani. The sequence goes on along the minus strand of CM077026.1, from coordinate 34,613,612 downwards.
TATGGACCATTGCCAGTGGTGGATTTCCATTTAGACGCATTAAGCGCGCGCCTTGGGCCCCAGGGCTTGAGGGGCCCCGTAAACGTATAATTGGATCGCCAGCATTGTTTTAGTTTTCACAGACCGAAACAAAAAAATGCAGACCTTCTCAATTTTCCGATGAAAATAATAAGAAAAAATGCTTTCAAAAAACTTTTCACATTCTCGCTTTCCGGCAGTGACTGATTAAATTCTTACTGTCCACCTTTCTTGGTCCATGACATTAATCTATGCAAAAATTTCTCCACGAAAAGTCATTCATCCTTTTCAAACGAAGCACTGTGAATAAATTGTATTTTATCCGCATTTTCTAATGTAGAGAACTTTTCCGGTTGTCAATGTCTTCAAGTATTTCATTTTTGCTTGATACCATGCTTGTTTCCTACTAATTTGCTCAAAATGTAATAAAAAAAACAAGATAATTTTCCACAGCTGAAGCAATGGAAAAAGCAGGTTTTATAATTGAAATGCACATTCCATTTTATGAATTTTTACGAAAATTTACACGCGACGTACGAAATTTCATTTTCGACGCCATTAGCGATAAATTTGCCAAAAAAAAAAACTTGCAACTGAAAAGGTGTTAAAAGTAATCAGTATCAAACTGAAAACGAACGTTTGCTGTAACTAAAATAATTTCTTCGTAGCGCAAAGATAAAATTAACGAATTTTTTACTTTGACAACTCCCAGCGGGAAATTTATGAACTAGTAGTGAAATTTAAAATGGAAATTTTTTTAATATTTGAGAAGGAAGAGTTAAGCCTAATCTGAGAGGCAGAAAAATAATAATTTCCTTTAAATTGAATAGTAATCTACACAACAGAACTTTATTTTTTTGAATTTTCAACTTGACAGCTCTTAGCAGTATTTAAAGTGCTGAACTTAATATCCTTAGATTTCTTACTAGCCGCAAAACTAATTTTTGAAATCTCTGTTTCCCTCTCTCTCTCTCTCTCTTTTTTTCTTTGATTGGGGATTTAACGACCACCTTGATCAACTCAATGGGCTATAAGCAATCGCCCGTCCCTAATTTAGGGTCACTGATTCCACGAACTTGAAGGCATCGAAGAGAGAGAGAGAGAGAGCCAGTGCCGTAAGACAAAACAAAAACTATGCCTCACGGGATTCGAACCTGGACCCTTTACGGACAAATGGTCATAAGCTTTTACCACTGCGTCACCGGGCGGCTAAGACATATCTAAAAACAAAACATTTGATCTGCACGGACAGACAAACGGATTACACTAGCACTGCTTTTTACAAAACGTTCTAATAAAAGCGTAAAAACTTTTTTTCTCGACTTTTTTTTTTTTTTTTTTTTTTGTGCTAATCTAACGGATGGAAATTTCTGAGGAGATAACCAGGGGGAGGGCCCCTGAATCTTTTAGCGACAAGGAAGGGCCCCAAAATATCTAAAGTCGCCTCTGAACATTGCCTAAAGTTTACGACCATGTGTTTTACAGATGAATTCAAGAAAATGACGTTCCTAAATTTGGATGAAACGTCCGAAAGCCAATTGGGAATTCTTTCCTTTTGTTCTGGTGAAAAAAAAAGAGAAACAAATAGGTATTGTTGTAAATTTAATGGATATGTGCTGCCATCTAGTAGACTCAGTTAAACTAACAAAAGATCCGCGGCTCAGAGTCCGATATGTGGATCTAATTTCTCTAATATCTGCTAGATGGCAGCATATTCGTATCTCTTGTCATATAAATATTTCCAGAATTAGTTTTTCTGTTTCAGAAACTCTTTGATTTCTTTTACTCAGATTCTTAGCAACTTATTAAAAATTTGGTATAGCTTTCGATTAGTATTTCCTGAAATGAAATGGAAACGCAAGTTGTTTTCTGGACGAGAAAAATCGTTTTCACAGGAGCATGAATTACTGATATCGGCGGCTTGAATTGCTGTTTCGAATTTGTTTTCCAGGTCCGGACTGTTTGAGCGTATAACCGAAAACTGGAAGCTTTTGTGGGATGACGCAGAATGAAATTACTCGCGTTTCTTGGGAAGAGGAGAAGGAACATACTACGCTCATAACATTATAACGAAGTAAATTTCTCCGTCATTTCTGTCCACGCCAGCATTCGAACCCGGATCCCCTCATTCCGGAATAAATCACTCTACCAATTGAGCTACGCGGACGTTTTATTCTGATTCCTATCTGCCTTTATGTCGTGTGCGTCCTTCGGGCAGGTACGTCACATCTCCTGGTACGTTACATCATCTCCCCCTTATTTTTTTTTTTTTTTTTGAAGTGCTGGAGAAGGGATTCTTTTATTTTTCCTATCTCGCGGTGTGGAAATAACATCACACTATTGCGAGATTTTGAACGGTCGGGTCATCCGGATAGTTCGGGGGCCATTATAACGAAGTAAATTTCTCCGTCATTTCTGTCCACGCCAGGATTCGAACCCGGATCCCCTCATTCCGGAATAAGTCACTCTACCAATTGAGCTACGCGGACGTTTTATTCTGATTCCTATCTGCCTTTATGTCGTGTGCGTCCTTCTGGCAGGTACGTCACATCTCCTGGTACGTTACAACATGATTTATCTATTTCATGAGACTAGCAAGGGAGATTCTCCTAAAATATATACACTATATTGACAAAAGCCACCGGATTCCACTTCAAAAAGCAAATGAACGGATCTGCTGCGTTGTTAACAGTGTTGTTAAGATGCGCCATACAGCTGCAAACGGTATAAAAACAAGCCTGCAGCTGACTGCGATCATATCGCACAATGAGGTTGAGTGAAAATGTCGCGGCGGGAGAGAACTGACTTTGAAAAAGGAAAGATTGTTGGGCGTTATATTAGTGGGTTGTCTATAAGAGAAACCGAGAGACGTTTAAACATACCCACGTCAACTGTTTTGGATGTACCGAATAGACACATGGCGTGCCTGAAGCAGCAAAACGTAATGGCAGACCAAAGAAAATCAGTGATAGAGGACATCGAAGCCTCAGGAGAGTCGTTACAGCTAATCGACGAAGTACTGTACAAAACCTCGGTGTACAGGTGAGTAAAATGCTGGAACCTCGGTATGTACACGTACCATTCGCAGAGAACTTCATTCCATGGGTTACTGTGGTCGTGCGGCTTCTCATAAGCCTTTCATCTCCACTTGAAATGCTACTCGCCGTTTAGCATGGTGTAAGGAACATTTATCGTGGACCGTAGATCAATGGAAACGGGTTCTATGGATTGATGAATCCAGATACACGATCCATCAGTCTGATGGCCATGTCTGGGTATGGCAGCAGCCGAGGGAACGCTAATCTTTTTAGCACGTCTTTTGTAAAAAACGATCGTGCTTATGTTACCGGTTTGTCCGTCCGTCCGACTGTACCCACGCTATCTCTGCAACTATTAGTCCAATTTGAAATTTTTTTTTTGCATTGGAAAGCTTGAAATATGCGAATGATGATCCTTCATTTCGATTTTTTTACGATGCACAATTTCGCCGCTAGAGGGCGTAGATGCAGATGATGTCGAATTCAAAAATACGTTTTATTCCACATATTTGCTTCTAAACATCCGATTGAAAAAAATATTTTATCTTTCGATTCCATTTATGTCGAAGAGTATTTTAGATATAGTTACTTATTAAAATTACGCATAGATTTTTTTGTTAGGGGGCGTAAAAGTAAATTACTTTTTCCCCAATAACTCTTCTTCTAAAACTCCGATTTGAAATTTTTTTGCTTCAGCGGATGCACCTCGTGATGAAAATTTTTTTGTATATAATTTCAAATTTTTGGTAAAGAATACTTTAGCCACCAGGGGGCGTAAGTGTTAATGTTTGCTTCTGATGTATTTGCCATAAAATCTGAGCTTCTAAAATATCGATTGAAAAAATTCTTTCGAGGACTGATGCCACTCACATCAATAAACCTTTTCGTAATATTTTCTTCTTAAAATATGGCACAGTTTCTCCGCCAGGGGGTGTAGATGTATATCTTATTTTTGTCAATATCTCTACTTCCAGGAGTCCGATTTGAAAAAATCCTTCTTTGTTGGATAGTGTTTTCAGTGTGACACGTTTTCATATAATTTCAAAATTTTCAAGTAATTCATAGACTTTCCGCTAGGTGGCGTACAGGTAAATTGCGTTTCCCCCTATATCTCTGCTTCTAAATCTCCGATTTGAAAAATTCTTTCTGCACCTGATACAACTCCGGATGGGAAATCGTTTGCACATAATTTCTAATTTTTGTAAAATAAATGGTTTGGCCGCAAGGGGGCGTAAACCTAAATTTCCGCTTCTGATGTATTTGCAGCAAAATATGAGCTTTTAAATTCTCGATTGAAAAAAACGTTGTTTGTTGACCGATACTACTGATGTCCACAAACGTTTTAGGAACATTTTCTTCTTAAAATAATGCATGGTTTCTCACCCAGGGGCGTAGATGTATATCTTATTTTTGTCAATATTTCTACTTCTAGGAGTCCGATTTGAAAACTTTCTTCTTTGTGGGATAGTGTTTCCAGTGTGACATGTTTTCATATAATTTCAAAATTTTCAAGTAATTCATAAATTAAAGGTAAATTGCTTTCCCCTACATCTCTGCTTCTAAATCTCCCATTTGAAAAATTCTTTCTGCACCGGATACAGCTCCTGATGTGAAATCCTTTGCATGTAATTTATAATTCTTGTAAAAAATGGTTTGGCCACCAGGTGGCGTAAGTCTTAATTTCCGCTTCTGATGTATTTGCAGCAAAATATGAGCTTCCAAAATCTCGATTGAAAAAAGTCGTTTGTTGACCGATACTACTGATGTCGACAAACGTTTTAGGAACATTTTCTTCTTGAAATAATGCATGGTATCTACGCCAGTGGGCGTAGATTTTATCTTATTTTTGTCAATATCTCTACTTCTAGGATACCGATTTGAAAAATTCCTTCTTTGCTGGATAGTGTTTCCAATGCGAAATGTTTTTCTTATAAATTCAAAATTTTCAAGTAAATCATAGACTTTCCGCTAGGGGGCACAAAGGTATATTGCGTTTTGTGCGTTATTTCTGCTTCTATAACTCCGATTTGAAAATTTCTTCTTGTATTGCATACAAGACCTGATGGAAAATATTTTTCACATAATTTCTAATGTTTGGTAAAGAATGGTTTGGCCACCAGGGTGCATAATTGTTAATTTCTGCTTCTGATGTATATGTAGCAAAATCTGGGCTCCTGAAAACTCGACTAAGTTTTTTTTTTCTTGGACCGATACCGCTCATATGGAAAATCCTTTTGAGAATACTTTCTTCCTAAAATAATGAAATGATGTATGGTTTTCCCAACAAGGGACGTAAAGTCACATCTTATTTTTTGTCGATATCTCTGTTTCTAAGAGTCCGATTTGAAAAATTCTTTCTGTGTTGGAGAGCGTTTCCGGTGCGAAATGTTTCTCATATAAATTCATGTTTTTCTTAACACACAAGTCTGCAAACATAGGGCATAAGCTCACGATTCCGTTTACAGCAATGTCTGAGGGATTAAAAACCCGATTGAAAAACTTCTTTTTTCCGTCAGATACTATTGTTTTCCATACCGGTTCCATTCACTTTGAATAGCTTTGATAAATTTCATTTCTGTCAGAACGGATTCAAAAGTCGTGCTTATTACACCCGAAAATTCGGTGTCATCTTTCTTGTTTTTACTAAAGACGTGCTAAAAAACAAAGGATCTTCCAGTGTTCGATAAAGGGCATATTGCGGGTGTCCGTCTGGCTGGAGGGACTATTTTGAAAATGACTGGTTTCTCAAAAGATGAGACATCCCGGGTCTTTAATCTTTGGAAAATAACCTACATTGCTTGTCTAAGAGGCGTAACTGTGGCGCAACGACAATCTGTCAGGATGGAGATCGCCGTATTCTGAGAAGATTTGTACGGAGAAAAAAGATTTTGTGGGATTTACAGGATACATTTGACCGAAGTATACAATGAAGGAAGTTTCTGACCTATATGCCCGCGAACTGAGCTCACGGAATTGAAAAGGATCTTATTAACAGTTGCATGCCTGAACGGAAACCACTGATTTCTGCGAAGAACCGGAAAGTTCTTCTAGTGTGGTGTCAGGAACACCGTGACTGGACAGTGGAAGAATTGGCAAAATCATGTAGTCCGACGAATCTTATACGAAAACCACTGTTTCTACAAAGAACCAGAAAGTTCGTCTACAGTGGTGTCAGGAACACCGTGACTGGATATTGGAAAAGAATCATGTGGTCTGACGAGTCCTATACGGGAACCACTGATTTCTGCGAAGAACCAGAAAGTTCGTCTACAGTGGTACCAGGAACACAGTGACTGGACACTGGAAAAAAGTCATGCGGTGTTGCGAGTGCTATACGGAAACCACTGATTTTTGCGAAGAACAGGAACGTTCGTCTACAGTGGTGTCAGGAACACCATGACTAGGCACTGGAAGACTACATATACCGTGACTGGACAATGGGGATGTGCATATACGGAAACCACTGATTTTTGCGAAGAACCAGAAAGTTCATATACAGTGGTGTCAGGAACACCGTGACTGGACACTTTAAAAAAGTCATGTGGTCTGACGAGTCCTGTACAGAAACCACTGATTTCTGCGAAGAACTAGAAAGTTCATCTACATTGGTGTCAGGAACACCGTGACTGGACACTGGAAAAAAGTCATGTGGTCTGACGAGTCCTGTACAGAAACCACTGATTTCTGCGAAGAACTAGAAAGTTCATCTACATTGGTGTCAGGAACACCGTGACTGAACACTGGAAAAAAGTCATGTGGTCTGACGAGTCCTGTACAGAAACCACTGATTTCTGCGAAGAACTAGAAAGTTCATCTACATTGGTGTCAGGAACACCGTGACTGAACACTGGAAAAAAGTCATGTGGTCTGACGAGTCCTATAGGGATACCACAGATTTTTGCGAAGAACCTGAATGTTTGTCTGCAGTGGTGTCAGGAACACCGTGACTGGACACTGGGAGTCTAGAAAAGCATCATATGGTCCGATGAGTAGCGCTAAACTTTGTTCTGTACAGACGGTAAGCAGAGAGTATGGGATGGAACCTCATAAAGTAACGGACACAGATTTTCTTGCAAACACAACTCATTGTTCTGGATCTGATGTCATGGTATGGGGCATGTTGTGTTAGTATGCGACGAATTCCCTGATATTGCAGGAAGGTCACATGTGTCCTCCAAGGGTTATCTAAATGTTGTTTCCGATCAAGTCCGTCCTGCAATGTAGACTTTTTATCTGGAAATTTACAGTTGTTTCATGCCCAGCAATGCTACTGTCCATCGTACCAAATGCGTACAGCAGTGGTTCAGCGAGCATGACAATAACATTTACCATCTTCCGTTTTCACCACAAAGCCCGAATCCTAACCTCATTGAGAATGTATGAGACATGTTACAAAAACAGATCCGGGATCCAACTCCCCCAATCTAAGCCAATTAAAGGACTGTCTGGTGAACGCCTGGTATGCTGTACACGTAGATGCACTCCAACGCCTTGTGGAATCTATGCGGAAACGCATAGGTGCTGTACTTCGAGGAAAAGATATCCGTCCTGATATTAAGTAAAAAATTATAATTTAGTGCCCGGTATGTGCATTTACTGAAATATTTAGCAAAGTACATATTAAAACAAAAACTTTAAGGATTTTTTTACGTATGTGTGAAATTTTTCTACGTGAGGTTAGGAAATTTTACAAAATTTTAGTATTAATTCATTTTGAAGTAAGGTTAGTCAGAGTGGGAATGCTCGAAGATACTTTCACGGGAGTGGCAAAGGTAATTAGTCATTTTGAAGTAAGGTTAGTCAGAGTGGGAATGTTCGAAGATGCTTTCAGGGGGCTGCAAGAGTAATTATTCATTTTGAAGTAAGGTTATTCAGCATGGGAATGCTCGAAGATGCTTTCAGGGGGCTGCAAGATTAATTATTCATTTTGAAGTAAGGTTAGTCAGAATGGGAATGCTCGAAGATGCTTTCAGGGGGATGGCAAGGGTAATTAGTCATTTTGAAATAAGGTTAGTCAGAATGGGAATGTTCGAAGATGCTTTCAATGGGGTGGCAAGGGTAATTAGCCATTTCGAAGATGCTTTCAGGGGGCTGCAAGGGTAATTATTCATTTTGTAGTTAGGTTAGTCAGAGTGGGAATGTTCGAAGATGCTTTCAGGGGTGTCAAAGGTAATTAGTCATTTTGAAGTACGTTTAGTCAGAGTGGGAATGTTCGAAGTTGCTTTCAGGGGGTGGCAAGGGTAATTAGTCATTTTGAAGTAAGGTTAGTCAGAAGGAAAGTGTTCGAAGTTGCTTTCAGGGGAGTGGCAAAGGTAATTCATTTTGAAGTAAGGTTAGTCAGAGTGGGAATGTTCGAAGATGCTTTCAGGGGGCTGCAAGGATAATTATTCATTTTGAAGTAAGGTTAGTCAGAATGGGAATGCTCAAAGATGCTTTTAAGGGGACAGCAAGGGTTATTAGTCATTTTGAAGTAAGTTTAGTCAGAGTGGGAATGTTCGAAGATGCTTTCAGGGGAGTGGCAAAGGTAATTAGTCTTTTTGAAGTAAGGTTAGTCAGAGTGGGAATGTTCGAAGATGCTTTCAGGGGGCTGCAAGAGTAATTATTCATTTTGAAGTAAGGTTAGTCAGCATGGGAATGCTCAAAGATGCTTTCAGGGGGCTGCAAGAGTAATTATTCATTTTGAAGTAAGGTTAGTCAGAATGGAAATGCTCGAAGATGCTTTCAGGGGGATGGCAAGGGTAATAAGTCATTTTGAAGTAAGGTTAGTCAGAATGGGAATGTTCGAAGATACTTTCAAGGGGGTGGCAAGGGTAATTAGCCAATTGGAAGATGCTTTCAGGGGGGCTGCAAGGGTAATTATTCATTTTGAAGTAAGGTTAGTCAGAAGGGGAATGTTCGAAGATGCTTTCAGGAGAGTGGCAAAGGTAATTAGTCATTTTGAAGTAAGGTTAGTCAGAGTGGGAATGTTCGAAGATGCTTTCAGGCGGGCTGCAAGGATAATTATTCATTTTGAAGTAAGGTTAGTCAGAATGGGAATGCTCAAAGATGCTTTTAAGGGGACAGCAAGGGTTATTAGTCATTTTGAAGTAAGGTTAGTCAGAGTGGGAATGTTAGAAGATGCTTTCAGGGGCTGCAAGGATATTTATTCATTTTGAAGTAAGGTTAGTCAGAGTGGGAGTGTTCGAAGTTGCTTGCAGGGGGCGGCAAGGGTAATTATAGAAGCTGTAAAACACTGTTCCCATGCAGTCCTTCTTTGTATTGAAAAGCTGTTTCAGGAATTATTAGGTGCTTTCTGTTGGTTTTGTGGGTCTACACGGCAATCATGTTTATTGTGATCGAAAGGTCGCAATAAAGACAGTTAAATTAGTATATTGCTCAGTAGGCGTCAGAGAGAAACACTCTTCCCCTAACAGTGTGGGAAAGAGGCTCAGCTGACACGGGAGGTAAAGCTAAGAAGAGAGTATGGACGGAGATGTCGCAGGATGATTGTTTGAGAAGGAACGCTTTTCAGGTCTTCGAACTAGAAGGCGAATGGGAGTGAAAACTTGCGTAGCGTTATAGAGTAAGTGCGAAAAAGCGAATGATCAGGGAACACAATGAGAAACGAACTGAGAGATTTAAGTAGTGAAGTAGCAAAATAATTCAAGCGCTGGCTTATGACCATTCGTCCGAGGAGGCTCCGGGTTCGAATCCCGGTGAGGCATGGATGTTGTGTTTGTCTTACGGCACTGGCTCTCACCCTTCCCTGGAGTCAGTGCCCCTAAATTAGGGACGGGCGCAATTTTATAGCCCATTGAGGTGCTGACGGTGGTCGTTAAACCTCTCATCAAAAAAAAAAAAAAAGCTAGGTTAACCTGCACAATAAGTCTAAGCAAATAATACATCAATTTTAATTACAATTTCTGTGTTATTCCTTTTCCATATATCTTCAGTGGACCGCTCAAATAGGAGATTTTTTTAAAATTTAAATCTGGAAGAGGGGGGAAAGTTGCCTCTTACCTTCAAATAAATGCCCATAGTTTTTTTAAAATTTTTATTCAAAGCCTTGAGCCTCTACTGGGCTTTGTATTTTAGTGTTTTCAGCCGAAAACCTAGCCTTTCGAAGAACAAATTAAATGTCTAAAAATTCACAAACTATTTCAGTAATTATTAAAAATTATATTCAAAGAACTTAATTGATATCAGAAAACGCATTTCCAATAAACACTATTTTTTAAACACACGAAAGAAAAATTCAAATATTGAGAACTTTTGCAGATTCTCTTTCAATTCAAGAATGAAGGAAACATGTTGATAAAACAAACGTTGAAAAATAAATATCAATTGAATTGCTTTTCTAAACAATAAAAAATAAATACATAACAACTAAACTTAAAGAGGTTAATGTTAATTATTCAGCCAATTTATACTGATTTTTATGATCAAAATTTGGCATAATTTGTCAGGATTGGATTCTAGCACGGATTAAGCCATCATGTGCTTCTGGTCCAATGGCAGATATTGATGTCTCTGACATCAATTTTCAGCACCTTTTCACAGCATGTGCGTGACAAGGGTATCGAAGAAACTCTAAAGAAGGAGTAACTGGAGATTTATAAGAAATTCAATGTCTTCATTTGTAGCGTTTGTCAAAATAGGGGAGATACAAAATGACTCTCTTTCCAGTTCATCAGATCGATGTAGTCAATAGCTTCAAAGTTAGTGTTTGGAATTTTGAATGTTCTTTCTGTGTTAGTCATTCTCTGTCTAGCCCTCAGAATCCTCCTCAGTTCCAGCTCACGAATGGGGTGGCGGTCATCGCTGATCATCACAAGGAGCGTATTCTCAAGGTAAATAAATTATGCATTCCTTTGAAAAACTGGGTTAATTACAGCTTTCAATTCGTCACTTAAATAACGAGTTGCCTTTATCGTCTTGAAAACATGCAAAGCTCCATCTTTGCAAGAAGGATGACACTTTATCATGAACCACATAGGGCATAAACTCTAAAAAATAAATTCTGAAATAATTTTGAAGTTTGCTGACGGATTATCACACGAGATGTAGTGTCGTAGAACACGTTTTGCAGTCGTCAGCCAACGAGTATGAGATAGCGTTCCAGGTTGACGATCAGCTAAATTCGTAGAGCATTTGTGCTAAAGAAATAGCCTTGCAAATGTCATACGAATCTAAAGAAATAGCCTTGCAAATGTCATACAAATCTAAAGAAACAGCCTTGCAAATGTCATACAAATCTAAAGAAACAGCCTTGCAAATGTCATACAAATCTGAAGAAATAGCCTTGCAAATGTCATACAAATCTAAAGAAATAGCCTTGCAAATGTCATACAAATCTAAAGAAACAGCCTTGCAAATGTCATACAAATCTAAAGAAACAGCCTTGCAAATGTCATACAAATCTAAAGAAACAGCCTTGCAAATGTCATACAAATCTAAAGAAACAGCCTTGCAAATGTCATACAAATCTAAAGAAACAGCCTTGCAAATGTCATACAAATCTAAAGAATACAGCCTTGCAAATGTCATACAAATCTAAAGAAATAGCCTTGCAAATGTCATACAAATCTAAAGAAACAGCCTTGCAAATGTCATACAAATCTAACGAAACAGCCTTGCAAATGTCATACAAATCTAAAGAAACAGCCTTGCAAATGTCATACAAATCTAAAGAAATAGCCTTGCAAATGTCATTCAAAGAAATAGCCTTGCAAATGTCATTCAAATATCTTTGATCTGAAATTAATCCTGTAGGTCGACTTTTGGTAAATCACAAGAAATAGACATAAAGTTTGAAACTGGAAGATTTTTGCAATATCTAATGATTTCCCGATTGTTCCCGAATATTGTTTTGGACCTATTGTAACTCCATCTAAATACTGAAATAAGTGTCTCGGAAGCAATTCGTTGGCATGCAATTGGCATATGAACTATTGGAGTGAACGATTTAATTTGATTTCAAGATAAACTGTAACTCCGTTTTTGCTTCCAGTATTGAAAGCCGTGCCATCACAAACTATTACCACCAGGTGGCCTAAACTTAACTTCCTTTCCCTGAAAAAAATTCAGAATGCTTGAATGCTTTCAGCAGTACCTTTAGCTGCACCAGAAGGTGTGGTAATGTGCCCCATATAAGATGAACCTGGCTTTCCTATAAGGGAAATGGCCGCGGATGGCCTAGTGGTCAACGTTTGTTACTGCCACGGAGAAGCCTAAGGTTCGATCCCAGCCAGGAACGAACGCTCGAACCACTAAATATCCGCCGTGCGTAGGACGGGCACATTAAGCCGTTGGACCCCGGGTACTGGTCCCCCCGGTTATAAATAAGGGCGTCTTCCTCCCCCTTTTCTACCTCGTTTCCGTTTCACTTTCCTATCGGACACTCTAGCCCAAATCTCCTGGCTTCTTATTTCTAAGGGTTGTTTAAGACCTGGGGTCAGAGACTCCCTTCCTAAAATCCTCTACATATGATCTGATCTGATCTATAAGGTAAATATGGCGCTCGCATCTTTCAAGGTCAAGTTACTGCTACACTCCGAGCACACTTGATAATTGGTAGAACACCTAGACCATTATGATTCCGCCATTGCGATGTATTTCGCAGTTTCTCCTATTAACAGAGTTGATAAAAGATACATTTCAGACATAAAACATTAAACTAATGGTTGAACTGATATAACTTAAGTATATTTGTGCAATTAATATGTACAATAAAAATGCGAAAATGGCAATACGACCAAATTTTTTTTTAATAATATTCGTCATTACTTAACGCTTGGTAGAAGGCTCAAGACCTTGAATAAAAAATATTTAAAAAATATAGGCATACATTTGAAGGTAAGAGGCAACTTTTCTACCCTCTTCCAAATTCAATTTCGAATTTTTTTTCGGCCCACGCTACTGTACACTAGTTGACTGGTTCAAAGTAATTTTAGAGTGAAGCATTAATAGAGCACACTATAAATGTGTGTGTGTGTGGGGGGGGGGCAATAGTGGGCGCTACGTAGTGTGTCTAACCAACCTCAGACACTTATGAACTGCCCGGCTGGGTATTTAAGGACTAACACTCCTTCCAAGTCAAACCGCCATAAAAGTCACGACGACAGCTCTTATTATTCTTGCAACGAAATTTCATTGGGGACTGGTTGATTTCGTTTCGTTGGGTACGAAAAGTCTCATCATTGTCATTTAAGTGCTCATGACCGTGGAAGGGCCGTTGGACGGCTTAAGGCGGGACAAAGAGTAACAGCAATTACTCGAGACTTAGGTGTAGCGAAAAGCGTCACATCGCATTTGAAAAAAAAAGCTGCGGAAATCAGAAGAACAAGACTCCGGATGCATGGTACAGGACTGCTAAACCAGCACCGCTCTCTGCAGGCCTCCGGGCTACAATTGTAACCCAGGTGTCGAGTCGATCAATCAGGCGACGATTGAAAGGGATCGGGTTGTATGTCCAAAAGCCTGTGAAATGTGTCAAGTTATCATCGCAGCATCGTGATGCCCGGGGTTAAGGTGGTGTAAAGCACATAGAGAGTGGACACTCGAAGGTGGTCCACAGTGATGTTCTCAGATGAGGGTCGTTTCGGTTAATCGAGTGACTCAGAACATCAGCTGAGCGTGGAGAGAGTGTGGAACACATTATCTACTTCAAACTATCCGTGAACAGCTTAGTTATGGCGGCACTGGAGTCGTAGTGTGGGCCGGCATTATGATGGATGGAAGAACGTCGCTGCAAGTGTTCAACGGAGGGACAGTCACAGGAAGCAGATACTGTAGACAAGTCTTAGAAGGCAATGTTTACTTGTTCCATGGCGCAGTGGATTCTAGCTTCATCTTCATTGATGGTAATCCCTGACCTCACAGAACAACGACCCAGGTAAATGAAGTACTGCAGAGCGAAGATGTTTACCGAATAGACTGGTCTGCCTACTCACTTGACGCAAATCTGATAGAGCAAGCATGGGATGCTCTTGGAAGGCGTATTGATATGTGATTACCGTCACCTCAGAGTCTCCAGGAGCTGAAAAGGGCATTGAAAGAAGAGTTGGACAAAATCCCAACAAAAACTCGAGGCCCCCTGCAAAAAATAATTTTCGAGGCCCTTTTGTGAAAATTCATTAGCTTTCAATTACTAAAAGTTTTAACTTCCATACTATTAACTAGGCTTTACGGGTGTTTTAATAAATCAAATTCTTTGGAACCTACGAGTAATTTGCGTAAAATCAAAATTATTTGACTTTATTGCGTGAAACACAAATGTGTACGTTATGATTAAAATGATTGCCCTGGTTTTATACCGATACAAATTACTACGAAATACTTACGCTAAAGTTAATCATATCATGCAAAATTTATTTTTTTAAAGAACTAAGGCTTGCTTTTTAAAGTGCCTCACGTTTTCACACACAAAACATGCACCTGATGTGTGACAGAGTCTAATGTCTTTTCCGATTTATACGAAATGTCACAACATGAGAAAGCGAATAACTAAGTAACGATTAAAAACTGTAGCATAAAAAGTGTAAAACTACTTAAATTATTTACTCTGGAACATAAAAAATCACACTTAACATAATGCCACAATGTTTTGCACATAGTAAAAAAAAAAAATCTTTTGACTGCTGTAAAAAGAATAAAAATGACACAGGTTTCTGATTTTTCGCTCCAGCGAAGAACACTTTTCAGTTCATTATATTCCGGGGATGCATAGTTTTGTTTAAACAACTCTGATACATAAAACCTTATCCTGATTGGTATAAAAATTCCGCTCATTGAAATGATGTTTTTTTACATTTCCTTGTTAATATACCTGCATAGAAACTATTGCAAGGGCTGAAAACTTCAGGCCCCTTGTAACAGCAACGGCTGTAAACTTGAGGTCCCTTGTAACAGCAACGGCTGTAAACTTGAGGCCCCTTATAACAGCAACGGCTACTACAAGGGGCCTGAAATTCCTTTGAATAGTTGCTTTCTCGTCATCGAGTTTTTACGAACAAAAGCAGCGAAAATGATTTCTACAGATTTTATGTAATTACTGAGAAAAGAAAACGCTTTTCTTCTTAAATCTTCAAAACTGCCTGAATTCTTGACTATTTCTTTAACCAGTTTCATACGAAAAATGAACAGAAGATTTTGTAAAATCTTTTTGCTCAGGCTAGAGGGCCCTTTTGACCATGAAGCCCCCCCCCCCCCGCACTGCAGGGGCGATCAGTACGCCTCTGAATATGTCTTTAGGACCGAGGAGGTCATATCGCCTACTGACGATAGGTTGTTAATAGTCCATATTGTTTAAAGCTTTTGTTTTGGTCATCGAGGCAAACCATTCTAAAGCTCACATTGTACATATCTTACATTTGTGTTTGTTTAATTGCCTGTTCTTCACCGTGAATAATAAATTCATGGCTTTTGTATTGTTTGTATTTGGATTTTTGACACAAGTGTTGCGCCAAATTGTTGTTTTACTCTAAAATGCGGTTGTTCCATAGAAATTGTCAACCAATGTATTTTTTAAAATATATCCTACATATTATTTATAATGGCTCCTAATGATTTACAAAAAAAAAAAAAAAAAAATCAGTGCTCCAATTTTAAACATTTTTGAAAAACTTTATCTTAGGGAGTTACACTTTTTCCTGCGTAGCTCAATAAATTTCGCGGCAATTTAAAGTTTCTTTTGTTTCTGAGAAACGAAACACATATTCAAAACGAAATTAAAAGGAAAAAGGATTTATTAACTGTCCGAAAGCGCTGTCAGTCGGCAAATTCTATGTTGTTGTCTGGGAAAACGTCAATAAAATTGATTTTCGTGTTCTGGATTTTTTCTGAAGAACTTGTACGACCCAATTGAGCTATCCGTTGGTCACGAGTGTACGATTTGATTACAGAGCATGGCGACCATTGCTTGTCTGCAAAGTATATTACGTAGCCGGACGAAATGAGTCACTTTCTAATTAACACTGAGCATCCGAGTTTGGAGCAGCGTGAAGAGTTAAGTGAGAAAGTTTCGTGAACCGAAGCTTTTCCGATAAGTAGCGCAAATCCGCTGAGGGTAAAGTAACGAAAGAAATGATGAGCATACAAAAATTTAGATGCGAATTGGAGCTCCACTAGTTACTGAGGAGAGTATTTCGACTTTTTACGTTATTTGACATATGTAAGGATATAAAAATATGCCTGATCAGTTCTTGAACATCATATTAATTGACAAACGTTAGAATTAAAAAAAAAAAAACTCTTTCTCAGTTAGCACGGGACATGATGTTATCTGACAGAAGCAGGGACTTCAAAAAATGGGGCAAGCTGTTTATTTCGAACAGAACGCTATTTGAAAACAGTAGGCATTTTTAAAAATACCGTCATATCAGTTCCACTTGGACATTATATCCTTTAACGAACGCAAGATGTTCCAAAATTTCCAAGTTCAGGTCATCTTGAACTCCGTTTAATATGGCAAAGGTAGGAATTCCGAAAATTGCGTGATCAACACGTCTTGAACACGATATTATTTAACATGTTTAGAAATTTAAGGAAAAATGGATAGCCAGTTCGTCTTGAGTAATTTGACGAAATTAGAAATTTAAAGCCGTCTGCGCGGCGGAAGGTGTTTTGAACCAGCTGGGCTAAATGAGGTTCTGAGTTCGAGGATGGAGAGAGTCCCTGTCGTGGATTGGTGAATGTTGCGTTCCAGTGCATCCCACATATATTCGTTGTGATTCAGATATGGTAAATTTTATGGCTAGGGGAGCACGCGAAATATTTGCGCATGAATCCTGGAATCATTCCAGCACAATGAGGGCTTTATGATACGGTATACCTTGTTTTCTTGAAAGAGACTAGGGACATCTGCATTACACGATCAACGTGGAGCGCTACATTTGGTCCGAAACAAGTCTTAAGTAATATCTGACACTAAGGGGTTGTTCAGTGGGGATGAGAGGACCCAGTTACACTGTTGATAAAAAAGAGAGAAAAAGAAAAACGAAGCACTCATAAAGAATCATCCAAATGAGATGAAAATTGGTATGTGTAATGTGCATGTATGTGAGCTGGGCTATTTATTCGGATCAAACAGCTAGACGAGCGGAAGAAGTTAGTACGTTGCAGCGCTACCTCTGGCTCGAATACAGGCGGATAACCTGCGTGAAATAGACGCATACAGTTCACTGATACAGTCCTTAGATACAGTATGCCGGATGATGTCCACAGTGCAGGCCAGTTCGACGACATTCCTGGATGGGCGTCTCATCATGTCCCAAACATGTTCGATTGGTGAGAGATTAGGCGATCGAGCTGGACATGGAAGGGTGTCGATATTAAGGAGGCAGGTCTAGGAGAGCCCGTCGGGCATTATTCTGTTGAGAAATTGCTCGGTGATGCTGCGACAGGAATGGTAACACAATAGGCACTAGAATCTCGTCGACGTACCGTTTAGCCGCGAGGGTGGTACGGAGGACTACCAAGGGTGTGCGGCTATTGTAGGAAATGGCATCCCCGACAGCGACAGGCACACCCTTTATGTGAGCCGTGTGTCATTCCGCGGCAAAGGCAGGATCCGTGCGCTAACCAGCTCCTCTCCAGACACATATGCGCTGGTCATCGGCGCGAAGTGCAAACCGTGACTCATAATTGAAGACAACACGACGTCACAAGACACTATCTCACGTTGATTGGGCCCGACACCACTACAACCACTGCCAGCGATGCGGCGGTGCTCGCTTGTCAGTGGCAGTTGGCCGAGTGACCTCCTCGAATATAGTCCCCGTGCCGGAAGACGACTGTCAACGGTTTGGATGGCCACTTCCGTATGCAGACCAAGCAACATGGCCACTGATGGTTGAGAGCGACGAATTCGGTTTTGTTCGTAGGGCTCTCACAGCCGCTCGATCCTTACGTTCTCTCGTTTTCCTCGGCCGCTTACTGCCCGCTCGCCCGTAGGTTTTGCTCTCCTCTACCCATTGGCGTGAACATCGTCCAATATCCGCGTTGCACAGACCCAAATGCCTGGCCGTACGGCGACTTACCCAACCGGCCTCTCCCAGCCCAATTATACATCCTCTCTCAAACTCGCACAACTGCTCGTATTGTGCACGGATCCGACGTCGAGGCAATCTCACACTCCGTGGAGGTTAATGAAACAATAATTCGCTGTCAAAATGATCGAGCATTGCTTTTGATATATCCTCCTCGATGCGCGGTTCCCATGCACTGTGACGGGCCACTATTTCGTCATTGGTCGCTATTTTTTTTTATCATTTGCATATTTGGCCCTGAAGCACTTGTATGCGGAGTTTCATCAGGATGGAACGACTTTCTCGGGGTGCTTCGATTTTTTTTGGCAAAGTGCGTGCGTGTGTGAGATAGAATGGTGTGCTGAGAGTTTTTGTGGGGTAGTGTATGAGGAAATTGGATATGTTGAATGGGTGTGGGGGTGGGTGGGTGGGGGATGTATATATCTCCGAAAAGGCTCTAGTACATTTCGTGGTTCAGAGAACCAGTACGCAGCTTTAGTGAAATGCAATGGAATAAAACAAGGTGTGATTGCACATTTCGGAGATAAAATATGTTTATTCCGTAGCTAAGCAAAATGTCAAATAGATACCACGTTTGATAATTAGTAGGATAAATTGCTTTTCCATTTGTGTAGCTTCTGCGTGTATTTATATCCCATGCCTATTCTTTAATTTATGCATTTAAATTATTTTCGCAAATATTGTGCGTTATAAAATATATACGAGAATGCAGGGGTTGTCCAAAATAATGGGAACACCTTGAAACAATAAGTGGTACGCACCTAATATGATGTGGAACCACCCTTGACATTTAAAACTGTTTGAATCCACCTTGGAATGGACGCATACAAGTCCTGGATGGTGGTAAGTGGTATGTTGTACCATTCTTCCTGCAGAGACTGCTCCAATTTCTTGAGAGACGCCGGAGGAGGATAACGGGATCACACGCTGTTTTCCAACACAGACCACAGGGGCTCAATGATGTTTAAGTCCGGTGATTGTGCAGGCCAGGGAAGGTGTGCAACTTCATCCACATGTTCCTCATACCATGATTGAACAGTTAGACTTATGTGAATCGGGGCAAATGTCTGCGCTATTGAATGCACATGGTCGTCCAAAAGAGTGAAAGAGTCTCCACTAGTGATCCGTCCGTGTAAGGTGATGATGGGACCTGCTGAAAACCACGAGATCATGGCCCAAACCATTACGGAACCGCCCCCATGCTTCACTGTAGGAAGGAGACAGTCTGGGTTGTAGGCTTCAGCGGAGGTTCTCCACACGTAAACCCGCCCTCTGTCCTCTGGTGGGGAATAGTGAGAAACTTGATTCATCGGAAAGCAAGACATGTTTTCATTGATCCGCAGTCCACGGTTTTTGTTCCTGGCACCACTGTAGTCTCCGCTTCATATTCACCTGTGACACCACGGGTTTTACAACCGCCGCTCTGCCGTAAATATTGTGCTTATGCAATTCCTTTCCCACGGTATGGGGTCGACTCTGGGTTTTGGAGATGTGCGTTAAGCTCAGCAGTCACTTTCATCGCCGTGGTCTTCCTCCTTACCGTCACAATCCTCTTTAATGTCCTCCTGTTTCTCGTAGTGAGTTTGGTTTTCCTTCCACAGTTGTGTCTCGCAGATGATGTTGTGCCGTGAACATTGTATGCTGTCACGATATTCGACACGGTACCTCTCGATACCACCAATACCTGTTCCACGGTGGTTACCGACACACCAACCAGACGGGATCCTACAATCTGCCCTCTTTGGAACTCCGACAGGTCACTCATTGTGCCTTCACCTGGAACGAAATTATGCAAACACCGATTTATAATGCAAGCACACAGACCCTTGAGACTATAAGCAACACGTTTTAACAAAAGAAAAAAAAATGTAGCTACATGTTGGTTTTACTCATAAAGCAGCACGTACGAAAGTCACTGTTTTCAGCGAGATGTTTCCATTATTTTGGACAACCACTGTATATATAGAGAGAGAAAGAGGGGGGGGAGAAAGAGAGAGAGAGAGAGAGAGAGAGAGAGAGAGAGAGAGAGAGAGAGAGAGAGATTTCCTAGGTGTGATCAAAATTTCAAACAGATATCACATTCTAAAAATATGATCAATAGGATTAATAAAGTACTCTCCAATTTGTGTAGTTCCCGGAAGTTACTATTTATATCCCATGCTTATTCCTTGATGTATGTATTTAAGTTAAGAACTCGTAAATTGAAATTTATTAGTTTAGCAAATCCTTCAGGAAAGTAAGAACTGTCACACCGATTGCGGAATTTGGCGGATAGAGAAAGAAACTGATTTCTTTCGGAAATGTAACCTTGCAAACGATTCCTCTTAAGATAAAATTGCGACCATTTATTTTTCTTAGGCGAAACAGCTATTGTCTTCACTCGGTAGGAAATTCAAAAGAGCTGACCTTTGACTCTTAATAAATGATAGGAAGATGAGGCCCTGGAGTCCGTCTGACATCAGAAACCATTAATCTAATCATTAATCTCGGGCACCGAAGTCTCCCGAAAGACGAATGGGTTTCCCCTGCCTATTGCAAGCCTTGACATAGACAAATAGTTTCTATGTTTTCCATCGGTACATCTTCTCTTCCGTTATTCTCTGGCTTCAACCATTTCCGGTCAACACCTTAAGTCGTAAATGCTTGCATCATTATTCACAGAGTGTCTTTGTAGCATATGATCATAAAATAAACTCCAGTCAGTAGTTATTTCCCGTTCTTCGATGACAACGCGAAACACTGGACATCTTTAAGAACTGAATATGTAGCGGTTGCAGGTGTGGTTCAGTTTGCGTCGCTTGTGTCTGTTAATTAGCAAGCTTTTAGGCGTCCTTTGTGAAGTAAATTAGAACAGACGTGATACAGGAAAGGCTGTTTCTTTCCTTCTGACATCACACAATCAACGTGGGGAAATAATCCACTAATTTTGCCGAAACTCAGTATGAACATTAAATTATCATCTCACAGATATTCCGAAATAGCGTTTTAAATCACGTTGAATTACACCGTAACGTTACAACACAAAAGATGCAATAGTGTATAGTTTGTAGAAAATGTCTTGATCTATTTTGATGAAATTCAGTAGAAGGATCTGATGAAATTCTGTAGAGCAGATGCCTTCAAATGGCGGATTTTTCGTACGCCAGGAAAATTCTGAATTTTCAGAAACCTTTCCTCAATTCCTTTCATATATTAATGGAAAAATTCATTCTGTTCTCACTTTTTCCGAATCCACGTGATGGAATATTTCCGGGAATAGGAGTTATTCGCGGGAATATACTTGAAGTTTGATTAATTATTGTATTTCAATCGTCTGTCAGAGTATCTGTAATGAGATCAAATATTGTAGATAGCATAGCGCATAAAATTTCGGTAATTGTGGCATAGGATATTTCTTCCCCTCTGCCCACCGTTTGTGCACCAGTCATCATACAGTATATTGCGTTACCGTATGAAACCTGGTATTTAAATTATTGTGCAGGTCACTGCATGATGTCTATCTATCAGTCTGTGGATCTCTTAAGATAAAAGTTATTATAGCTATCAAGAGCAAATTTTACATCCAGGGGTTTAAAATACTATATAAAATAAGTCAAAAATAAGGACATCCAACAGAAAATAAAATGACTAATTAACCCACATTAACAAAAAAAAAAAAAAGTTTCATCATCTCGCGATTAGAGTTCTTCATTATACGTAAGTGCACGTTACGTGCCTTTCTGGCTCATGAGTAGCATGCGCGGTTTCCGTAGGCATGGTCCCTCGTTCGAAACCCAGAAAGGATTAGTAAAAGGACTGAGAAAGTCAGAGTCAGAGATTTTGCGAAATTTCTGCACACACACACACACACACACACAAAAGAATAACAGAAACTGACTTTCCTGAAATAAACGAAATTACTGACTGCGGAAATCCTATCTACTGAACTTAGAAGAAACGAAAAATTTAAAAAATGGAAATTTCGCTAAGAGACTGACACCTTCCAGGAACTTTGCTGCACATTATTTTAGGAATTTTCCGTAAATTCACGCCACTTATTTTTTACAGTTTACCTAATGAAAACTTTCAGTGAGCTGTAGATAGAAAGTCATGGAACCTAAATTATTCATCAGAATCAGACAAATGACGTATTAAATTTGAGAGATAAGAGCTACTCTTTCAATGTTTCTGACACACTACCTTTTTCTAGAATCAATGTTAATGTTATCACGTTTAATGTTTGAGGCAATGTTTCGAGTTCAATGTTCTACGTTCAATATCCTAAAACAAAGTTTTTATATATCTTGATATGATTTACCATTGCTTAGAAAGCAAGACTATTGTATACTTTATAACGAAGTAAATTTCTCCGTCATTTTTGGTCTACGCCGGGATTCGAACCCGAGGCCGCTTATTCCGGAACAAGTCGCTCTACCAACTGAGCTGCGCAGACGATTATTCTGATTCCTATCTGCCTTTATGTCGTGTGCGTCCTGCTGGCAGGTACGTCACATCTCCCCCCCCGAAAGAGGGCCGAGGGCATGGCCCACGGGTCATCCACTGTAGAACGTGCACTTGAGAACTCCCAGTCAATCTGCTGTGTGGAATGCAACATCACACATTTTTATTTTTCGAAGCTCTGGAGAAGGAATTCTCTGATTTTTCCTGTCTCGCGGTGTGGAAATAACATCACACCAATGCGAGATTTTGAACGGCCGGGTCATCTGGATAGTTCGGGCGCCATTATAACGAAGTAAATTTCTCCGTCATTTTTGGTCTAAGCCGGGATTCGAACCCGAGGCCGCTTATTCCGGAACAAGTCGCTCTACCAACTGAGCTACGCAGACGATTATTCTGATTCCTATCTGCTTTTATGTCGTGTGCGTCCTGCTGGCAGGTACGTCACAACTTCAGATTGTGATTAGCAGAGAGGAGTGTACTAGTTGGATGTTTATGTTGAATGAGCCGGATATTGATTTTAGTGAAAGCCTAAAACGGCTCTTGCTAAAAGAGTGAAACTTGGTTGATGTTGTACTTGAGACAATAAAGAAGTCTATTTTGTTGTAAGTACTACCTTGTTACTCATCCTGATCGTCAGCTAGAAGCGCCTAATTAGTTATTCCATGCCTACTTAATACTTACAGCTGCAACTAGCATTGAAGTTATAAGGGTTCAACGAAAAGAAACTCTAAGACTTTAAAGTAATACCAAGTGTCTTAGAGTGAAACTAATAGTCAAAACTGAAGGTTACCTAACAAGCCGAGAGCTTAATGTTCTACAAGGAAACAAACTTACAGCATTAAGATAATAGCTGCTGCAAATATTAGTTGAATTAACTACACTGGTTCTTGTTCTCAAAGACTACAGTCGTGGGACCTTTCCTGTTATCTGCCCGCCACTGTTTGATTTTGTTCATTGTTACACTGGCATGCAAAAATTAAGGACGAGACGGATTTTCGAATGTTACGTCGTGCAAAAGGGCTCCACATCGACTCAAATCATACCATAAGATCCCCAAGATGTAGGAATATGGGACAAGTGAGCAAAACTGTCCAAACAAGGAATCCAAAGGATACAAAGGCACTCTATTGAAAAGGTAGCTTCGAGCACAACTGGACAGAAGATAGAAACGTCCATGTGACAGGCGGCTGCCAAGAAAAATCCAGTCTTTAGTAGGGGATATGATCACCCCTGACTGCGTTGCAGGATTTACAACATCTGTCCATGCTGAGGACGAGGTTGTCAAGGAGCTGTTGAGGCATCGCGGCCCATTCCTCTTGTAGCGCCAATCGCAGCTGCGGAATCGTTGCTAGCGGCTGGTGACGTGCTGCCAAGCGTCTTCGGAGAAGGTCCCACACGTGTTCGATTGGATTTAGGTCCGTGGACCTTGCGGGACAATCCATGCGTTGAATATCTTCACTCTCCAACAGCTCTGCGACAGCCATTGTACGATGAGGTGTAGCGTTGTCATCCATGAAGAGGAACTCAGGACCCACAGCACCTCTAAACAGACGCACGTGAGGCCTGAGAACCTCGGTACAGTAGCGAACACCAGTAACTGAACCTCCTTGGAAGATGTGGAGGTCAGTACGGCTACCAAGCATGATACCGCCCCCAAACGAGAACTCCGCCACCTCCAAACCGGTCCCTTTCGATGATGTTGGAGGTGTGATTGCGTGTTCCTTGATCTCTCCAGATGTGTATACGTCCAGAATCGCTCGTCAGACTAAATCGGCTCTCATCCGTAAAGAGAACTCGACCCCATTGCTGATGTATCCAGTTCTTGTGTTCCTGGCACCACAGAAACCGCCGTCTCCGATGAGCAGGCCTTAATGGCACACACCGTACTGGTCGTCGTGCAAGTAGACCACCTTTGTGCAGCCTTCTGGCCACGGTAAAACGCGATAACGGACGTCCAGTTGTCTGTTGCATGTGCCTTGCGATTTCTCTCGCTGTCTGCCGTCTGTCTCTTCTCGCCTGTAGGACAATATACCGGTCGTCCGTCGCCGTGGTTGCTCGTGGACGACCACTGCTAAACTCTCGGACAGCTGTTCCTGTCGTTTGAAATGCTCTCCAAGCTCGTGAAACGATGCTCTGAGCGACCCCGAACTCCTCAGCCACACTAGTCACACTTCGGTCTTATTCCAACTTCCCAATGACGCGACCTCGGGTAAAGTCATCTAAATGTCGTTTACTGAATTGCCTGTTGCCCATATCACACGGTGGCAGCAACTCGACGTCGTTAAAACCGATGTACACCGTGCAATAGCTTTCACCGAATCGCTGAGCGTACACCGCCCGTGCGCTTTATACCCTTCCAACATTCCCCTCCCCCATACGTCATGTTGCATATATGCGCATGCCTTACCGTACCGGACCCTAGTCTATCTCCTGAGTGGTATTTCGGTCCGTTCTGCCTGCTCGTTCCGCTGTTATGCTAATTTCTCCTCTTCGTTCTGAATTTTTGCACACCAGTGTATATAAAATGACACTATTTGACTTCCGAATATAAACGCTTTCAAGCAGTTTCCGATTTTGAGTGTATCGTTCCGCTTTGTTTACATGAAACCTGATCTCATCCGACATGAGAGAAAGTAGTTCACGATAAATGTTATGGGAAATATTTTTTATTGGTATATAAACTGACACTGTATATAGCAAAACCTACATATTCACTTTTTAATAAAATTTGAACTATTTAAGGAATATATAAAAGAAAAAAATATACAGAATAAGAAAGCAATGAAAACAAATAGCTACGAATTAGGTACCAATGTCACTCTGGCGCCAATACGCTACGATATCTTTCATAATTTCTAAAAATGGATCTTCATTAGTTTTCAGTCTTTTTCTTTTTTTTCTTCTCCGCTACGCTACGATATCTTTCATAATTTCTAAAAATGGATCTTCATTAGTTTTCAGTCTTTTTCTTTTTTCTTCTCCGCCCTCAAGGTCATAATACAATCGGGAAACAACGCTTACAAAAAAGGGCGTAATAAATGTATTTACGAATGAAAATAATCGTAACGGAATTCTAAAAAAGAAACGCCTAAAATTTATGGTGAACTACTAAAAAAAAATCGCTTCGAAGTGCACCAGAAGATGTCTACAGGAACCTTCATAACAAATTTCGTCGCTCTAGGTCGCCTAATTCTGAGTGAAATCCGATCGACAAACACACACACAGTCTGTTTTATATATAGAGAGATGTGCTGGAATTCAATCGCACGCGTCTGTCTCCAATGTGCAATTTTAAAGCAAAATATCGTATAATTTTGAAGTCATCTAGGACTTTCAGTCTTAAAGAAGATAATTGTTAACAAAGCAGCTGATTTCATTCCATTTACTTTAACAACGATTCACCAGTAAAGTGACCCTTTCGATTCTGAACTTACTTAAGCACTATGCAATTATCATAAAATTAATCGCACACGAAACAGAACTGTGTCTGAGTCGAAGCGTAATAACAGGTTACAGCTTTGCTCTTAGTGCAAATGATTGCCCCATTATTTGGTGGTATCGAGGTCTGCAGGACACTGCAAGTCAGTGGCAAGAATACGACGCACTACTCAGCAGAAATCAATGCCGCTCAATGAAAACACGAGTGGTTTGTATTTAAAGTTGTGTAGTTTTAAATTACACCGCAGACGCATTCATGAATACCCCATGCAGTTAAGATTGTTACGGAGTTCCGAGAAATTCACAAAATTTCTCCTTCGCTGTGAAATTTAAGGATTGTGACTCAAACAGGAAAGACAGCCTATTCTCTTTCGTTCATAAAATATTCTGCCTCATTTGATACAATCAGTTCAGATGAAATGAGGCAGGAAAATCTTCTGTCCCATTTGAAAAGCTAATGGACTTTATATTATGTTAAGAAAATCTTCCGAAAGCAATTCACCACCTGAGTCCCGGGTGCCGATATTCAGAACAGCGGTGTGTGTGTGTGTTCATGCGTTGCTCATTACCAATATTCTTGTCACCGTCTTTAATATAATAGAAAATCAATATTTCGTGTCTCCTGATGTAGTTCACGTGATTTATACAAATTGCGTTTTCTGAGTAATACTTTTATCCAGATTTCATAAAATCTTGAGCAACAGAATCTAGGACTTTCTTTTGACCTTACTTGCAATATGTACAATTTATCTAGCGACTAGGACAAGCCGCCAACGGTAACCGAGAACTCGGGTACAGTTCGCAAATTTTGAGCGAAGCTATTGCAAAATCTCAGCTCATCAAGGAGTCTATTACAACAACTTCTAAAAAAGTGAACGCGTAAAATTTATGACTTCTAGAACAATAGTACGAAACATTTAAAAACAGAAATGCCTGAAATTTATCATGAACTACTTTCCTTCACGCCTTCACGTTGGTTGTGATCAGGTTGCATGTAAACAAAGCGGAAAGACACACTCAGATCGGGAACCACGTTTTTCATTTTGTATCGCGAAACACACACGCAAACACACACACAGACACACACACACACACACACACACACACACACTTCCTTTTGGTATTATAGATTAAGCATTCAAGTGTTGAGTTAACAGACGGAGTCTTTCCATTTCTTCGTTTCTCAATTCAAACGATTTTTTTTTTAAATTAATGTTAGTGAGCCGACTTTCGTGGAACGGTTCAAGTAAAAGGCCATCTAGTATTAATTGAAATTCCTCAATGACACGGAATTTCGGGAATCGAAAGGCGTCAAAACCTGACCATGGACGATGTCCAATCTTATGCCAAAAATCACGGTGATCGGATGTGTTATTTCGTACCTATGCCCGAACAACTAATTGTCCCGAGTCTCGTACAGAGAGTATTGAAATTGGTCAGTTTTTTAATGGTCATTATTTTTACATGACACGAGCAATAACCATGATACCAACCCCATGTCACTCACCATGTCCTTCCCTTTCTCTGTGGCAAGTGTCACCGCGATCGGCTGAAGATCTTTGGAGAAGATAAGTAACAAACGACCCCTTTTCAAAACCCGGAAAACACCCTAAAAATGCAAGTGTTTGGGACGATTATTCCTCAGTGGCACAGAATTTCGGGAACCGGAGGGCGTCAAAACCTGACCATAGACGATGCCCAATCGCATGCAACAAATCACGGTGATCGGATGTGTCATCTCGTACCTATGCCCGAACAACTATTTTCTCGAGTCTCGTAAAGAGAGCTCCGCTCGGCTTTTGGCCTCGCTTCGCTCAATGAACCTCATTCGATTCTGCTTTTGGATTTTTATTTTCCACATACATTTTCAAGAGATGACGAGCTTATGTTTCCTTTATGTTATCTCACCGCTTTCACGAGCCGGAAACTTCTTTTGCATTATGTATATACCGAAGAGCCAAAACATTATGACCAACCGCCTAACATGGCGTTGGTCCTTCACGTGCAGCCAAAACACTTCTTACCTGGCGGGGCATAGACGCTACAAGATTTCTAAAGGCGTCTTGTGGTATATGGTACCAACACATTGTCAGCGGATTCTTCAACTCTTGTACATTACGTGACTGAGACACCACAGATCGGATCTGCTGTTCCAACACAAACCACAAATGCTCGATTGGATTGATGTCTGGGAAATCTGCAGGTCAGGACAAAACGTGGAAGTCTTCCTCATGTTCCTCGAGCAATTCTCGAATAATCATGGCAGTGTGGTATGTCCTTCTGAAGGACGGCACTACTACAGAGGAACATCCTTGCAACTAAGAGATGTAACTGATCTGTGATGTTGTTAGGTTGGTTGTAGATGGCATATCCATCTACCACCATAGCTATGTTATTTTGGGAGATCAGTGTTCAGTCATTCATAGCCTCCTGCACATGAATAGCTGAACCACGGATCTCCCAAAAGAACATTACCCAAAGCATTACAGTTCCTCCACTGGTTTGTTTTCATCACACGGTGCATCGTGGTACCAACACTTCAGCAGATAACGACGCACACGTACCGGCCGTCTACATGGTTGAAAAGGAAACAAGATTCGTTAGACAGACGATTTTCTTGCAATCATTGAACATCCAGTTTTGATGCTCACGTGCCCATAGTAGGTCCTTTGAGCGGTGAATCGAGGTTAGCATGCACTGAAAAACAAACTAAGCTGGAGCAGCAAAACCAATTTTGCTGCAATGAGTTTTGCTCGAAATTGCAAAATATTTGTTGCTCTAGCAAACAACAACATTTTTTTGGTTTTTATAGCAAAACCTATTTAGGTACTTGAGCAAATTTTTTTTTGCTGACAGAAATTTACTTACTACAGCAGAAATTTTGTTGGCCGTACGAATCACTTTGCTGAAACAATCAAATGCTTTTGCTATGTCTTCCACACCAGCTGCCATAAAAAAAAAAACAGTAACTGCAGCAAAGGTGTCTGTAATATTCAGCAAAATTCAAGATGATGGTAACAGCTTAAAACGCTAGTACCGCGAACAAAGTTTGGCTAAATGTACTAACTTAACCGTTCATGAATTCCAGCATGATGGAGGTCTGGTCTGTTGTTGTGGTGTGGTGTATATGTCGTGCTATCTAAAGAAATTTGAAAGAATTATTTGGAAGAAACCGACGACTTCATATGTGCACGGAAATATCTGATATACGAGATCGACTGAACAACTGGGGTTTCGAGGACGACGTTATAGTACGATTTGAAGATAAGTCCGAATGCAGTTTAATACCTCTTAATTTATGTTTTTCTCAACGAAAATGTGAGTCATTTTGTCACAAAGAATGTTGTGTACTAGGCAAATAATTGACTACACAAGAAGTTTATCTCTTGACGAATACCACTGATTTCTACCATGATGTAATGTAGTTCCTCTGGGGCTTGAGGATTATTGGCATAAACCTGCTGCTTCAAATAACTACTTCGTAGTAAAAGTAAGGTGTGATGGCCACTGCCAGTTAGAAGTCACCATATCATCAAACACTGATCCCACCAGTTCGATTGACAAGTTTGTAAAATCATGCAATGCATTGATTATAATACGCTTTCCAACATACCAGAAATCATTACTCAAGTCATCACTCAAGTTATGAGAATAATGGGTGTGGAATAAATCTCAGTCCTGTGCCCTGAATTTTGATCCCATTTCGATGATATTCAACAGAACTGGTTCGGTATACTTCCGAAATAACATGATAAAGTTTTGTCGTAATCGAAGCATTTTTATGTAAGTTATGGTGCATAAGGGCTATGGAATAGATCCCGCTCCTGTGTCCTAACCTTTGACCCCATTTCACCCATTTTCAGAAGGGTTTGTCACCAGGTGGTCCCCTACCACATACTAAAATTTCATCGAAATCGAACTTTTGTTACGTTAGTTATGACGCATAACAGCAGTGGAATAGATTCCGCTCCCATGTACTGACCTTTAACCCTATTTCGTTCACTTTAAATAAGGTTCCTTCCCATGTGATCCCCTACCAGATACTAAAATTTAATCGAAATCGAACGATTGTTACGCGAGTTATCGAGCGGACGGACATACGCACACAATGCGTGACGTAATGAGACAGATGGTGTGACCGCGCGCCAACATTCTCAAACGCGAGATTGTGACGTCATAAGATTTCTAAGTATTGATAGCATTAATGGAACAACGCCATGATACTGAAAACGTTATAATTCGGGGTGGTTATTTAACCCACTAAAAGAATTCTCCTAGAGTCGAGATCAAGCTAAATCGATTTCTAGTACCAGAAAACGGTAGGTTAACGACTTTCATCAAAATTTGTAGAGCCGTTTTCAAAATAAAATGTATATACATACATACAATAATTGCTATTTTAAGGTGGACGTCAAGTAATTTTGTTTTCTATACTTCCAATGGAAAAACTTCTGTACAAATTTTCTTCACAATTAATGCGTTCCCAAGGATGAAAATTTGAACATCGATTAAAATAGCTTCATTTCATAACTTGGAATACTTAATATTTTCTAAACCATAACCGTAATTATGCAATCCAACATTTATTTGTCCACTGACGTCATGAAAGTACAGGTCGCGCCATCTTTTCTCTGGTTTCAACACCACCAAAGGAAAAGTTATTGATTTTTAATTTAATTATGGTTATGTTTTAAAAAATATCAAGTTTTCCAAGTTATAATATGAAGTTATTTTAATCGATGCTCAAATTTTCATCCTTGGGAACACATTAATTGTGAAGGAAATGTGTACAAACGTTTTTCCATTGGAAGTATAGGAAGTAAAATTACTTGACGTCCACCTTAATAGTATGGGATAAGAGCGATGGAATGGATCGCAATCCTATGTCCTGACCTTAGACCACATTTCGCCCATTTTCAAAAGGGTTCGTCCCCAGGTGGTCCCCTACTACATACTGAAATTTTATCGAAATCGAACCATCTTTACGCACGTTATGACGCATAAGGGCAATGGAATGCATCCCGATATTATGTCCTGACCTTTGACCCCACTTCACCCATTTTGAATAGGGTTTGTCCCCAGACGGTCTTCTACCACATAGTAAAATTTCATTGAAATCGAACCATATTTACGCAAGTTATGACGCATGAGGGCAATGGAATGATCCCACTCCTAGGTCGTGACCTTTGACCCCATTTGTTCCATTTTCAATAGGGTTCGTCCCCAGGTGGTCCCCTACCACATACTAAAATTTTATCGAAATCGAACCGTTTTTACTCCAGTTATCGTGCGGACGGACGGACAAAGCTGGAGCATATACGCTTCTTCAACCTACGGTTGGAAAGCGTAAAAAATGAGTTGGGCTCTACCACCATTTTGTTTAAAGTAGTGTTCATGCCACCCAACTGCTTCACAGATTATTCGAATCGACATTTCCTTCATACACCGTGTGATATGTGTGTGAAGAAGTAACATACAGTGCATGCCATCCAACTACACCATAGATGACTCAAATACAGATTTCCTTCTTACACACACACACACACACACACACACTGCTATTATGAATGTGTTATAAGACATGTGAGCCTGAATTGTGGTGCACTCTAACAATCAGTAATAGCAGCAATACACTCACTGAATGAAAAATGAAGCATACAGCTTCCATTTGAAAACAATTCCTTGGGTATTAGAATTTCAGTCATTCTGAAGTACAGTGTGTGCAGGTTGATGCCAGAAAATTTTTTGAACAGTTACTATATGAAGTGAACATGCTACCATATAAATAAACTACTCCCCTAAAATTATCAGGACATCTGTACGAGAAGAAATGTTCAGGATCTAATAACTTGAAGAAAAAAAGAAAGATTCTAATGAAAAAATGTAATGAACCCCAGATGTAGTATCTTGCTTGTTGAAATACAATGAAGAAGACTGAAGCATGGAACTGTTTTTTAAAGCGGATAATTTTTTCTTTTATTACACTAGATATCAGTTATGCACAGGTTGTATATGCTTAAATAGTACAAAATAAGTCTGGTGTTACTTGTTTTCTGGCTTATTAATTGAACAAACTAGAACCGAGAATAGATCTTGTGTCTTTGAGCCTCCATTTTCTCAAAGTTTAAAAAGTACCTGTTCCTAAATTTGTGTGCATTCAAATTTGGGATCACATTCTAAAGTGTTTATGCATCACATTTTAAAGCCTTCAGTGTTGACAAAAAGTTACTATCACAACCAGGTGCTTCTTGTTTTCTGGCTTGAAGGTTGGGAGGAAAAAAGTACACCAAAAACGACTTCCTACTCATACAATGTGCATCAGTATCACAATTAATGATTTTTTTTTTAGAATTCTTCGACTGCTTATAGCTGTCTCATCGAAAAAGCTTATAGCTGTCCAGACAATAATTGGAAGATGGTGTATCCAGCAATTTCGTAAAGTTTGTAGAAATTGTCTGTATGGAAACTGTTGAACTATAAGTAATCTACCTTGGCCACTTTCCTTAGAAGGCAGACTGTGTAATCAAATTCCAAATTTATAGATACTTTTTGTACAGTGATGTGCCCACTCCATCCTCTGATTTTGTTGCACTGCTCATGGAATTTTACAAACAGCTGGCATTGTAAAGTTCTATACATTTTTTGGGTCGATTGCAAATTTTTTCATACAGCTGCTGGTAGTTCATTTGCTAGGGAAATGTTTTGTTTGTGTGTAGGAAAATTTTTATTATTGTGGGATCCTAAAAGAATTTATTTGTTAAAAAGATCCTAAATTTTTTCTTTTTTTGTTTTCATTTTGCAAGCAATATAGAGTGAAGGGTGTGCATACATATGGAGAAGGGGGGGATAGAGAGGGACCAAATAGAGATATATATACACTGAGGAGCAATTGAATTAGAGACAGCTGGCGTTATGCAAATATGGCGCTATGGGCGGCCCTGTAAACGGAAACGACATGACGCATGCAGCGATCCGACAATATAAGGAGTGATGCGACGGGAATCAGTAAGAGTCGGACTCAGTATGGGTAAGATGAAGGATCTAAGCGCATTTGATCGTGGGAAAAATGTCGTGGCCCGACGAATGGGTCACTCCATCTCGGAAGTCGTGCAGGCTCTGGGATTTTCACGAGCCACTGTGTCTCGGATGTACCGTGAGTACATCGAATCCGGTAAAACCATCTCTGCAAGGGCCAACTGCCGTGGACAACAGCGTGTAGATGAGCGGGGTCATCGTCGGCTAGCTCGCATTGTAACAGCGGATAGACGGGCCACAGTGCAAGAAATCCCTCGGCAATTTAACGCTGGTGCACAAAAACGTGTATGCAGCCACACCTTCCAGAACCATCTCCTCGCTATGGGGTACAGAAGCCATCGTCCCACGAGGGTACCGCTGCTGACCGCACATCACAGGATGCAAAGATTAGCATGGGGGCGGGAACATCGCCACTGGACCCTAGATATGTGGGAAAATGTTACCAGGACTGATGAGTCGAGATTCCCGTTGGTACATGCGGATGGCAGGATACGAATACAGCGCAAACCACATGAAGCGATGGATCCTTCTTGCCAGCAGGGTACTCTTCAAGCTGGTGGGGGTGGCATTCTCGTCTGGGGACTTTTTACATGGACTGAAATGGGACCCCTGGTACGTGTAACATCGTCTCTCACAGGTCAACGTTACCGGGATATCCTGGACGACCATTTGCTCCCGTTTGTACGTCTTCAACATCCCACTGGGGACCTCATCCTGCAACAAGACATTGCACCTTGACATCGCTCCCAAATTGTATCCGAATGGTTGGGTGAACACTCCATCGACGTGACATCGTTTCTTTGGCCAGCTAGGTCGCCTGAGCTCAATCCCGTCGAGCACATCTGGGATGCCATCGAGAGAGATGTTCTAGTCTCTGACCCCCTCCATCAAATCTTCGTGAACTGTGGGAGCTTGTTCAGGGGTCGTGGATCCGTATGGCTTCCCAAAGGTTCCGGTGTCTTGTCGAGTCCAGCCCGAGACGAATCGCCGCCGTCATCAGGGCGAAAGGTGGTGCTACACGTTACTAGACAGGTATCTCTAATTCAATTGCTCTTCAGTGTATATACAACCTATAGTGTATTAATTCCATGGCTGGTGGATTCTCAACCTTATCTCTAATTGCTTCAGTTTTATAAATTTCATTTTTAACAAAATCCCTGTAGCGATTGCTGGAATTGTTGCATTACTCGTGAATCGACTGAAATATAATGAATTTTTTGCAAAAAATGGTGATTGTTTGAGGATACATAATTATGGAATGATTATTTTTATGCTACTTTAACAAAGAATATCTGCTATATGCACAGATAAATACCTGGAAATGTTGATTTGCCAGGATAGGAAATCAAGGAATAAATGGAATTTAGTAAATTCCATTTATTAAATTCCAGCAAGGAAATCAACATTACTATAGATTTGTGTTTGTAGCATTACATCTTGGCTGAAGTAGAAATTCAACATTGCAAAGAATTTTTGCTCTTTAGCAGAAAATATTTGCTGCAGTAGCAAAGTTTGTTTGCTGGATGAGCCAACTCACATTGCTGGAGATCGGCATCTGTAGCAAAAATATTTGCCGAAGTAGTAAAGTTCGTTTGCTAGACGAGCAAAACAAACTTGCCACAGGAAACGGATATCTTGCTGCTGCAGAAAAGCAGAATTCATTAGTATTGCCAGCAAACCTTTTTGCTGTGCCTATATTTACTGACGAAATTTGCTGCAGTAGCAAGTTTTTTGCTGTTGCAGCAAATTTGTTTTTTCAGGGTGGGCACTCAGAGCGGCATGCGGCTACGCAGCCCAATTTTCAGCAAGGCTCGATGTTTTGTGTGTTATTCATATTATTCCCGTCACCAGCATTCAAATTACCGTTGAATCCCCTCGCTTACCTGTAGCATTGATGAGCCGTGGTCGACCCACACGGCTCCTAGTTTTTCTCACTTCGGACCACTTTTTGAAGGCACTGACCACAAGCACTCCACAAACCTTGTCATCCCGGAAATGCTGTGACCTAGTCGTCTGGCCATCACAGTTTGGCCTTTGTTAAACTCGCTTAGGTCCGCTGCCTTTCCCATCTGAAGAACAAGAATAACACTGATTAACAGAGCTCAGTATCAGGTGTCATTTATACCATTTCATGACCTTCACACGCGCTATCTTTTACTTGATGTTGCTTCGATTTATACAAAGATGAGCTGGCCCTAATATTTTGGCTCTTCGATGTATACATACTGCCTGTAAAAGAAGAACCGCAGTAGGTACGCTAGTAATCTTCAAAAAAGGTAGCAATCGTCTGAGAAAGCGTTGTAAAAGATGTAGGCAGTCCGTGCGAGTCTTATTCCTGGCCAAAGGAACCACGAGGGGTGTCCAGCAGCGTCGGCCATACACCATGAACATTGGAAAGAGAGAAAACACGAGGAGCCAGGAGCAGTGTAAGATGACTCCTAACCTTCCACCCAGGCGCTTCGCCTGCCAGACGGCTTGGTGAACGAGATATGTGTGATTTCGATTGCGGAGACGTACTCCATCTTCGAAAGCAACGGCGAGTGAGTGCAACAGAAGAAAGTGATGTTTTTGTTACTTAGTGATGGTGCCCTAATATACACTATAAAGACAAAAGTCATCGGACACCCCTTCAAAAGCAAATGAACTGATCCGCTGCGCTGTTCAGACGTGCGGTACAGCTGCAAACGGTATAAAAACAAGCCTGCAGCTGATCGTAATCATATCGCACTGTGAGGTTGAGTGAAAATGTCGTGGCGGGAGAGAACTGACTTTAGGAAAGGAAAGATTGTTGGGTGTTATATTAGTGAGTTATCCATAAAAGAAACCGAGAGGCGTTTATACATATCCAAGTAGAGAAACGTACCGGCAGACCAAAGAAAATCAGTGATAGAGGACGTTGAAGCCTCAGGAGAGTCATTACAGCTAATCAACGGAGTACTGCACCAGACCGCAGTGTACGGGTGAGTAAAATGCTGGTACCTTGGTATGTACACGTACCATCCGCAGGGAATTTCATTCCATGGGTCACCGTGGTCGTGCGGCTGCTCATAAGCCTTTCATCTCCACTCGGAATGCTGCTCGTCGTTTAACATTGTGTAAATAACATTTATCGTGAACCGTAGATCAATGGAAACGGGTCCTGTAGACTGATGAATCCAGATACATGATCCATCAATCTGATGGCCGTGTGTGGGTATGACAGCAGCCGGGGGAACGATGTTTATCATAGTGTACTGTTCCTACAGTGAAATTTGAAGCTGGCAGTGCACTCCGTGTGGGGGTGTTTTTGTGGTATGGTCCCAGCCCATTGGTTATCGTGGACAAACTGGTTAACCAGTACGTTTACCTTGCTATTCTGGACAATCATGCCGTACCAACTCTGTAGTAGTACTATGGAACCGAGCCTTGTTGTTACCAGCAGGATAATGCACCAAACCTTAAAGAAAGGCCGAGACCGTAAGGACT
The DNA here is from genome assembly GCA_039090855.1 of Macrothele yani. Taxonomy (NCBI): domain Eukaryota; kingdom Metazoa; phylum Arthropoda; class Arachnida; order Araneae; family Macrothelidae; genus Macrothele; species Macrothele yani. The sequence goes on along the minus strand of CM077026.1, from coordinate 34,577,152 downwards.
GTTACGTCGTGGTTTGAAGATAATTTTTTATCGTGTGTGGACTGGCCCGCACAGAGCCCTGATATTAATCCCATAGAGCACCTATGGGATGAATTAGAGCGCCGCATAAGAAGTTTGGAACTAAGGCCTACTACTAAGCAACAGTTAGCGACAGCATTGTGTACCGAATGGAAGCGCGTACCTATCGCTGTGTTCCAAAACCTTGTGGAAAGCATGTCTCGAAGTGTCAGTTTTCACACAGTATTTATTAGAAGAAAGATACAGGAGATGTGCTTGAATAAATCATCTCAAATGATGTATGACAAAAAAATATTTACAGATGCTTGTAGCTTACGCTACTGCTTATTTACACGGTTCTGTACATTGATGATAGTAAAAAAACAGTTAATTACACTCGAGTGTCTGGTGAGGCAACAAAAGTCTCTGACAAAGCAAAGAATAGGAACAATTCAGCTTGAAGAGCGTTATACAATATTAATTTTGCACAGTATTGATGCAAGGAATAATACAGAATTCGAGCTTGCAGACATAGATTCAAAAGACAGGTGATGAGAAATTAACAGAATGTGCAGCTTGCGCTACGTTAATTACAGGATTCGGTGCAACGTTTGCATGACAACAGTTAAGTGCAGTAGAAATCTGGCGAGGCAATATGAATCTCTGGTAATACAGAGAGTAAAATCAATCCAGAATGATGAGCACTATAGAGTATAAATTTTACACAATATTGATGAAAAACAAAGTTCTGACCGAAAGGTGATACATTGTGGGTGACCTGGAAAACCAGGAGGTTGCAGGTGATCAAGGAGACAAACATGAAATCAAAAGTTCGAAAGACAGATGATGAAAAATTTACAGATGAATGTGGCTCGCGGTACTACATGTTACATACAACGGTGATATGAAAAATAGTTATATACAATAATTTTCCTGAGAATACAAAAGAAAAAATAATCTATGAAAATACAGAGTGAAGACACAACTCATCACAGTGAGTATTGGAGAACACAAATTTACACAGTTGAAAAGTAAAATTACACATTTGAATCAGGAATTGAAGATAAGAATATACTGTAAAAACGACAAAGTTTACAGATGTCTGTGGTTCGTGAAACGACCTATATACATGATTCTGTACAATGAGAAGTTACAATTTATATATATTGGTTTGTCAGAGGTGGTAAAAAGAAATAGTCTCTGACATCGCAGAGAGAATACATAATTCAGCAAGACGAGTAATGAAAAACAAAAAAAATTACACATGAGTTATACACGAAATGATACATGTGAAGAGGATGAGAACAGAGTCTTGAAAAAAGCGTAAAAAGAAATTGGCAATTATAAGTAGCTCATGCTTCGAACAATTCATAGGATTCTATACAATAATTGATCTACTAAAAGTGATGTACAATAGTGGGACAAACAAAAAAATTCTGATAAAATAGAGAGTACAAATAATATAGTACAGTGAATGTTGAGGAACAAGATTACACTCAGTTGCGAAACAAGAAAAAAACAACAACAGGAAATGTGTATAGGAAAATCGTCTCAAAATGACATATGAAAAGAAGATTTACAGGTGCTTGTAGCTGACGCAACGACCTATTCACAAAGCTCAATATAGTGGTGAGAGAATACAATTTATGTATGATAATTTGTCGGAAAAGACAAAAAATAGTCTCTGGTGAAGCAGAGATTGAAAACAAATCAGCATGGCAAAAATTGTATCTATCAGGAGGTAGGTGAAACAAAAGTTCCGACTGTAAGGTGAAGCGTTGTGGGCGACCCTGCAAACCAAGTGGTTGCTGGTGACCAAGTTGATAGGAACTGTGGTTCACTGCAGCGTGCAACTGCAGTGGTAAGTTCTAGTCGAAGGCGGGAGAGTAGGCGATTACGAAAATGACAAAGTAACGCAGTACTGACTTTATTTATGTCAGTAGAAGCTTCGGGGGGGGGGACGCTGAAGATGATACACGTGAATTATATGTTTTACAAGCACGAAGATGTAGGAGCAGACTGCCGGAAGGTGAATAGGGCGAGAAGAGTTCAGAAGTAGTGTTCGGTAGGCGCTGAAGGTGAGGACGGTCTCACAGGATCGTTGCGCTAGCGTGAAAGCGAGATGGAGTATTGGCAATAATACTGTGCAATACATGAAGACATGCTGGACGTCAGCCTTCTCGCCACAATACGGACAGGAGGGTGAAGATAAAATGGTCATGAGATGTAAAATCGACGGCACAGGGAGGCGGTTGTGTAAGAAAAGCCAATGTGAATTGACTTCAAGGGGTGCTGAAAGTGGGGAAAGAGCAGCGGACCACACTGCGGAGGTAGAACTGAGTGGAATGCCAGAAATGGGACGAGGTGCGGAAGAGCGAGAGAGAAAACGGTAGAGATCAGTTGTTGAGAAAGAGACAAGAGGAAGAGGTGGACCATTGGACGACAGAAAAAATGGGAGAGGGAGAGAGGTAGAGTGGACAGAAATGAGACCTGAGGGAGTAGCAAGCTCAGGGAACAGGGAGATTATAGTAGAAATAAGAGAGTTGTGAACAAAGTGAGCGTTGGCATTGAAACGGAGAGCAGAGGGTAGAGAAGAGAAGGGGAGCCAGGAAAGATCGGTGTTAACAAGATCGCTGACTGTAGCGACTCCAGCTCGGAGCCATGAAGAAAAAACAAAACATGGGAGATGGGGAGGGTGTAGCAGAGAAGAAAAAAAGAGGTTCGGAAAGTAGGTCATTTGTGGAGGCAGGGAGAGAGCGAGAAAGATGGAGGGAACGAAGAAAGGAGATAGCCTCTTTGTAGACAGGAGGGAAAAGTGTGAGAAGGGGACAGTGGTCCATGAGTAAGAACGAAAGGAGAGTAAAGCGTGGGTTATGCGGAGAGACTATGACATCACGAGCAGCAACTGCAGATGGAGCAGGTGCCGCAAGTGATCGTAAAAACGTAGACACACGATAAGCCTTGTAATAGGATCTGACGTCGGGTAGACTAATGCCTCCGTTGGAAGGAGACAGGCTGAGTTGAGGTGCTCCGATCCAGTGATGGCCGGGCCAGATAACCTGAGTTTGACAGCGGGTGAGTTCAAGAAGACGTAGTGCTGGTTGCTTCGAAGCCAACCAGGAATACGTGCACATTGAAAGCAGGTAAGTGTGCGTTAGACGTGCTCTTTGAGAGACGGAGGTGCAGAATTGTGCGCTCCGCCAGATTGCGACCGAGCGATGTAGGCGTGGCCGGAGAGTCGTCCAGGTGACGAGTGAAGCAGTTGCTGGTTTTCCAAGGTAGACTCCTAGGAATCGTTGAGAGGTGTTGGACCACTCTGCTCCCCAAGGAGAGTCAGTGCGATTAGTCCACGAACCGGTCCATAGGCCTGTGCTTTTCGTTGTGTTTAGCGCTGCACCGGAACATGAGGCGTAGGTATTGTAGAGATTGTGGAGATCGTGAAATTGTGAGTCTTGCCGAATGCAGAATGTAATCACGTCGGCGTAGGCAACATAGGTAGCAACATGATGACGTGTGCTGGCTACCACCGGTGGTAGTGAAGCAAAGAAGGATCGATGGACTGCGCGTAAAAAAGGTTCTATTGCGAGGGCGAAGAGCTGCCCAGATAAGGGGCAACCCTGACGCACGCCGCGACGAAAGGGTATGGGAGCTGTGAGAAGGTTGAGCAGCTTGACGTGGAAAACTGCGTCCCGGTAGAGGGAGATGAGAAGAGAAGCAAAGGAAGGAGGAAAGCCGAAATTTAGTAATGTAGCAAGAAGGTAATCATGAGAAATATTATCGAACGCTGAGCGTTGATCGAGGGAAAGAAGAGCAAGGGGTTCTGAGCGAGAGCGGGCGAGGTGAATTAGATCATTAAGAAGCTGAATATTATGGGAGATGGAGCGGCCGGGTACAGTATAGGTTTGATTAGTGGAGAGAATAGGTTTGATTAGTGGAGAGAAAGCCGGCGGGACAGAAATTTTGTATAGAGTTTATAATCAGTATTTAAGAGTGAGATGGGACGCCAATTCCCCAAGTCAAGCGGATCACCCTTCTTGGGGAAAAGTACAACATGTGCGAGCGTGAAACTCCTTGGAAGAGATGTAAGATGCATGGCAGTAGAAAAAGCACAGAGGAGAAATGGAAGGAGAGCAGGAAGAAAAGCTTTATAGAAAGAAACAGGGAGACCGTCCGGGCCAGGTGAAGCCCGGGGGTTGAGGGACGAGAAAGTGTCAGAGAGCTCAGTTAAAGTGGGAGGATGGAGGAGGCTGGCTGAAAGATGAGAAGGGACCTGAGGCAAAGAAGAGAACAGAAGAGCAGAAGCCGTAGGGGAGGGAGGAGGAGTTTCACAAAATTTTGAAATGTAGTAATTACTTACCATAGAACAAATTGGAACTGGTTCGGATGATACTAATCCAGTTGGAAGACGAAGGTGCTGTAGAACAGAAGAGGATCGGCGAGTTGACTCAAGTGACGTAAGGAACTCGTACGAACAAGCATCAGGTTTCAGGTGTTGTAGTTTAAGGCGTTGAAGGGCTTGTTTTGCAAGCGGCACCAAAAGTGAATGTAATTCTGCCTGGTAGACTTGAAATAGGGGATCAGCAAGATTGAGCAAAAAAAGCATTTGCCTAGTATGATCAAGTCGCATCCTCCGTTGTGTCATGATCGAGTATGACAGGTTTCGTACCAGTAGTATGAGGTGGCGTTTTACTTCCAACCAAAAGTTGAGGGGGCACGGTGCAGAATGAAGCCTTGGACGCCAATCCGCAAGAAAATCTCGCACCGATGAGCAGAAGGCTGAGTCATCTAAAAGAGTGTCGTCAAAAGTCCAAGGCCGGATTGTACGTGGCTGTGTTGAAGTAGCAAAAACTGTTATGGCAATGGCGCAATGATCCGAGGAAGCTGTGGGTGTACATCATGAATCTGATATTGCTGGTAGAAGAAGAGAAGTTGCATAAAAGCGATCCAATCTTGCTGTAGGAGGATCAATGGCTCTTGGTGTACGCCATGTATGTGTAGTCTGGGTTGGTGACAAATGACGTTGAACATCTACGAGTGAGAAGTCTGAAGTGATAGACTGTAAAAGATGTACTACTTCCGTACGGTGTTCTCTGGAAGCAGAAGAGCGATCAGTTAGGGGATGTAGAGTGCCATTGTAGTCACCTCCGATAAGTACCCGGTCGGTGATGGGAATACGTGACAAAGCCCGTCGAAGTTTTGCAAACAGCTCTGGCACGTGAGTAGGAGTGCAAGGAACATAAATGTTGAATACATGAAATTTTTCAGCTGCGACGGTGAAAGAGACCCGTTGTAATAAGTCTCGACATAAGTTTTTCACTGAGAAGGAGGAAAGAGTTGAACGAAAACGTGAGTGAACACCAACTGCCATGCCACCACGCGACAGTTGGCTGTAGGCGTGATGGAAAGTATGATCCCACTGACGCCATTAATGAAATTGAGTGGTGGAAGTACAGTTTGTTTCCTGCAGAAGTAATATATCAGCATTCAGCGGAGCAAGATCTTCTCGTATCAGCGCATTCGCAAGAAGTGTCGCAAAACCGCGACAATTAAGTGACACCACCTTGAATGTCTAAGTTAGTTGTGGGATGCAGTAGGAATTGACTGGCTGTAGTGATGGAGTGGAGTCGACGGAGAAAATAAGCACTCCACGGGACCTCGTCCGCAGTGCGCCGAAGAGTGTTTTCAAGTGAGTGTAATTGAACCAGCACTTGTGGAAGAGCTGCTTCATACTGCTGAATGGAAGTGCGTGCTGAGGAAGGGCTAGAGGACCCTAAAAGGCAATCCGGCACGTCCTCGTATGGCAGAGGCTCAGCAGGGAAAGCATTTTCAGCAAGAAAAGTTGTGAATTCATCTAGTGAGGGAAAGGCACCCTCACATGCTGTCTCAGAGGAAGTGTGTAAGAGGCGACCTGGAGAACGGTCGTCGAGAGCTGACGGAGCGAGTGGATGAGCGGGTAGAAGAGCGAGATGATCTTCGGGACGCCAGAGTCTTTGACTTCTTCGTCTTGGGGCGAGTAGCACCACTGCGTTTTCCAGCAACCACAAAAGCTTCATGATCGTCTGGAGAGTCTGAACCCGAAGCGTTACCTGTGACTCGTGTCATGGAGCCAACGGTAAAAGCTGAGGAGTGGTCAACATGTACATCAGCAGTGGTTGTAAAAGTACTAGGGGGAGTCGATTTTGGAAGCCTGGGAAAATTCTTAGGATCAGCAGGAGGTGTTGACCAATGGCAGTAAGCATCAAAGTCGTTTGTTGACCAATGGCAGTAAGCTGACTTTTGGAAAACCTTGATTCTGCGACTTTCCTCGTATAGGAAGAAGTCTGTGAAGCGTTGGTGGACAAAGTAGAAGAAGATGTAGTGTGTGGAGCTGTTTGCAGGGAGGCACGTGGGCACTGAGCCCTTATGTGACTTTCGCTCTGACAGATAGTGCAATACTGTGAACTGATTATCTCAACTCTTCGGCGTTGCTGTCCACAGCGGATGTGCAAAATATTCGGAACCGCTTTCAGCTGAGCATCAGATGAAAAGAGGACTCGAGCAGTGCGGCGGAAACCCCGAATCGATTTGTCTTCAGGGTCTCTGGGAGCCGCAGAGAGAGTTGTTATGGAGTCAACAACTCTGCCGTACTTGCTGAGCAAGGTGCAGAGTGCAGCGTCGGATACTTCTGGTGGTACGGGGTAGAAGGTCACCTGCACAGGGCGGTGCGCAACCGGTTGTGCTAACAGATGCACGTCATTGATGGTTAGACCTTCCGTAAGGACCTGGTCAGCATGCGCTTTATCCTTAAAATAGACCAAGACAGATCTGGGTTTTCGAGCTACAAAGTCTATTGCATCCTTTGGTAAGATAGTTTTGAGGGCTCGGCTATGTTGCCACAGCTTAGTGTCGGGAAGCGCATCAAAATAGACGCCCCGTTCCATAGTGGAGGAAAAAAGGTGACCAGCTCGGGAATCCTCTGGTATGTCAATTGTAGCAGTAGAACCGATGACAGTGACATAGGATTCAGGAAAAGGCATAGCAGATGAAACTGGGGGTGTGAGGACCCCTGCAGAAGCATAGGACGCTTGGGCAGACATGGGTCGAGAATTCGATGAAGCGGCCCCTAGCAGTGAGGGCGGATCAGAAAGTTGATGAGAAGTAGAAGCTATGAGCTCAGTATTGCTGATAACGGATACGTCATCATCTGCTGAGATGTGGATAGGAGACTTGGCACCACCGCACTTGGTGGGAGTTATAGCTGGAGAAGAAGAGGTGTCCATGACGTCGCAATGACGCTCGGGAGCCACCTCATTAAGCTGAGCAAGAGCTACCGCGGTAGAAGAAGAAGAGGAAGCTGGCTGATCTGCCAAGATAAGGATGTGGGCGTCACCCTTGTCTGCCTCCGCCATCGAAGCAATGGCGGGACTTTAACGAAAAAAGACCAGCTTGGTTGAAAATTAAAACAGTGAATAATGAAAAAATATGGCACTCACCAACCTGGGAGATACACAAACGTAAAGTGTAGAACTTCAACTTGAAGATACACGCAACCACAGAAACTAAAGCACTCAATAAACACCTTATAGCAACGAAAATCACGGAGCTCAAAACCCAACCACTTCGAGCTTCGAAGGGTCAGTGCATGCATTAAGGCCAAAGGTGGACCGACACCGTACTAATAATGCCAATAAACGCAATGTTGTGTTTCTCTTCTAGGTGTCTGGTGACTTTTGTCAATATAGTTTTGTTAATATAGTGGAGCCGCCCCGGAGGCGCAGTGGTCTAAGCGATAGCCTCTGATCATTCGTCCGTAAGGGGGTCCGGGTTCGAATCCCTGTGAGGCGTGGATGTTGTTACGGCACTGGCTCTCTCCCTTCCCTGGAACCAGTGACCCTAAATTAGGGACGGGCGACTGATTATAGCCCATTGAGTTGCTCACGGTGGTCGTTAAACCTCCAATCAAAAAAAAAAAAAAAAAATATAGTGGATTACCGAAAGCAAAGGAAAGCAGCTGTAAGTACAGCCTGCTTTTTGTTATGAGTTTACAGTGGATGATATGCGAGGAACTGTATCCGCTAGTTTAGACTGGAAAAATGTACGCTGAATCGATTTGAACAATTAAATAACTTTGCGGAACTAGCTATCAGACATAAAAATTGACTGCCGTATTTAATTGTTGATCCCAAGGACCAGTCAAATGTCTCAAAACTCCAATTTATAATTTTAAGTAATAATCAAGAATATTCGTGTAATTTATTAAATTGTTTTCTGCTGTGCCGAAAGTATCTTCGTAGGCGATCAGTTTTTGGATGATGTTGAATGTGTGTTGCCTAAGTGTTTGCCCTAACGTGCAGTCTTCGTTATAAGAACAAACGCCTTGCGATTGACTATTCAAATTTATTGTTGTACGTGGATTATCGCTAGGTGCGGTACCTTACAATACTTTTAGACATGGCAGTGAAAAACCTCGTATTATTTTCATACGCAATGTGAGTAATGATCTTCAAAGCAAACGGAATGAGTTTCAGAAACAGGAAAAATCCCATATTCTACATACCATGTTTCTCATAGTGGAAGGCATCCGGAAACTGAAAGAATTTTCAAAATATAAGGATTAGAAAAGATATCAAGAAAATGGGACATAACTCTATGCCCTCTAGAGGTGTGCGTTATTTAAAGAAGAAAATGAGAATATAATATTCTTCCTAGTGAAAGGTATCATGGTAAGAAAGGATATTTTCAAGGGATTTATAGAATGGGAGTTAATTTTTCAAACGGAAATGTAGCTGATGACCTCTGGCATAAGAATTGTGAATTATGGAAATGTACAACATCAGAAAAATATTCTTTGTTGCAAAAGCTATGGTGTGGAAAAATAATTTTTCAAATAAAACTACTAGATGCAAAGAGCAGGAACTACGACCAAAATGTATTTCAAACTGAGAGGTCCATCACTTACAAAAAAAAAGTTCGAGTTTTTAGACGCACAGGTAGAGCGCCCCGGTGGCTCAGTGGTCTAAGCGATGACCTCTGATCATTCTTTCGAAAGGGGTCCGGGTTCGAATCCTGGTGTGTCATGGATGCTGTTTTTGTCTTACGGCACTGACTCTCTCTCCCTTCTCTGGAACCAGTGACCCTGAATTAGGGACGGGCGACTGCTTATAGCCCACTGAATTGCTCACGGTGGTCGTTAAACCTCCAATCAAAAAAATAAATAAAAATGTAACAACAACTAGGACTTACAACGATGATATTTTCCGACATCGTTTTCTTGTTTTTCAGAGCTCATTGTTCAGGGTTCCACGAGCTTCTTTATGATGTCAGTAAAAAGTTAATTTCTGCCGACAGACGAGGTACTCATGCACTGTTTCCCTCACTTCTTGATCCGTAGGTAATCGATGACCTGTTAAGCAGTCTTTCAGTCTAAGAAACAGTTCATAGTCCGAACACGGCGACGTCAAAGTTTTAGGGAAGATGCTCCAATACCTCAAGGTTTACTTACTGGAGGTTTTAACAGTGTGGGAAGCAGTGTTTGGACGCGCATTGTCGTGTAACAACGAAACGACTACGGACAGTAGCTCACGAGGTTTTCTTCAAATTGCAGGCTTCATCTTATCACGTAGCATCCCACTTTAACAAGTGCTGTTCGCTGCTTAACTCCTCACCTCATAGCCCATTTAAGATGGGGAGCCAGGGGGTGGGGTGTAGCCCCGGGCCCTGCGTTTTCAAGGGGCCCCAGAATTATGCAAGATGCTTGTAGAATTGACAGAGTTCTACAATTTTTTTTTATTTTTTTGCAGATAGCACAGTGAAAACTATAAGAAACTGCCTTGTGAAAATCTTTTTCTATTTCTTTCCCTTTTTTAGGAGGAGCCCGTAAAAAGTATAGTCACCCCCAGTCCATCCTCAAATCTTTCGAAAACATTACAGATGGTTTATTGTAAACTACACATCTGTAATTGGGGGAAATTTTCATAGATTAAGAATTCGGTTGAATCATGATATTTGGATCATATTATTTTGTCCACTACTTCGATAAAATTTCAACAAGCTGAACCCGGGGGGCGGGGGGTAAAGCAGAACTGAACTGGCGTACATTTTTCAACCATGCATTTTTTTATATTTTCTTGCTAACACTGATTCGTCCATGAATCATTGGATACTCATTTCAATATGGTGAGAATATTTTTATCGCTTCCTCATCGTATTTTGGGAATTTTTTCTCGTGGGTATTTCTTTTCGGTCACCCATATTGAAATGCCAGGTGTACCACTAATACTGGGCCCCCAAAATATTGTCCAGCCCCCGGGCCCTCTTTCTTCTTAAATGGGCTCCGCCTCACCTTATCATGTTTGAATATATTGGCCCATGTGAGATCAAAGAAGTGAACAACACCTTTTCCGTTGTAGTTTGGGTTTTTTACTTTTCAGTTGTAGTTTGGGTTTTGGACTTTTCAACTGTAGTTTGGGTTTTGGACTTTTCAGTTGTAGTTTGGGTTTTGGACTTTTCAGTTGTAGTTTGGGTTTTGGACTTTTCAGTTGTAGTTTGGGTTTTGGACTTTTCAGTTGTAGTTTGGGTTTTGGACTTTTATTCTAACTCTGATAGTGAATGTCTTCATTTCAAACTCTGACGTCAATTCTGCGCATGTAATTGTAGCTCCATATTGTTTATGATTCTTTCCAAAAGGACAAAGAGAAAGCTGGGAGTAATTTGTCTTGTAGTGTTTAGGGAATTAATGCTTGTCTGATGGTTTAAATCTTTTGATATCCTTTTTTTCTTTTGATATCACAGCAGCATTTTCTATCATAAGCCAGCTTTAAGTACCATTATTATCATGAAAAATCTTATTGAAGGTTTCAAAAAAATGGAATGGAGCACTTAGAGCTCCATGAAAGAAGGAATGCCTGCTCCCCTACCACTCTATATGAATGCTTGTGACGAGAAGAATGATTTTAAATTCAGTAAAATATTTTTACTGTGAGAAAAACAGCGCCAATCCTTAAAAATCCGTTGCATCTAAAAATGATTTTTCAAGTTCCCTAATAAAGGTTACAGCAGATTCCTTACTCTCGGGATTCTTTTGGAAAGATGCCACTTTTGCTATCTTGTTGTTGACAAGCAGCTGCTTGTATTACTATTTTTTTCTTTATTTTCAATAAATACCCAACTACGCATGAAAAGTCACTCATGCAAGACGCCACGAATAAAAATATCTTGCTTCGACATCATTAAATCAAGTTCCTTTATTTACACTATTAGGAGCTTTCGGTCAATGAATCGTATGAAACGATTGCTCAATTATGAGTTTTGCAGAAAATCACATTTAGAAAGCCCTGAACTTTTCTGTCTCAGATACCTAAGAGAAAAGAAAGACCTTTTCAAGGGCGAATGGGATTCTTATCGATTGAAATGTTTTGCTTGCTCCGGAAAAATGTATTATCAGTCCCGCATCGCCATATTTTTCTTTCTTCATCCCCTTGACTCGATAATTGGGTCGAGTGCAACGTATATTACAGCGGAACTATTCGCTTACAACGAAAGGTCAAGAGTCAAATAAGAGGAACGTTATGAAATATTTTCAGCTTATTGAGCAAATCGAGTGAAAAAGATATACTGTATATTATATATTACCTACTACAAGAAGCAGCAATTTCAACAGGAGCCAAAAATAGGAGGAAAAATCAAGAGTCAAAATAGGAAAAAAAACCACCAATGAAACGAGCAGGAAAAATATTCAAGAATGCAGAAAAGTTTGAAAATGCTGAGCTTTGGCTTTATCAAGCCAAAGCAATTTTCAAAACTTTCTGCATTCTTGCACATTTTTCCTGCTCGTTTCATTGGTGGTTTTTTTTCCTATTTTCGGCTCCTGTTAAAATTGCTTTTTTACGCTTTTCAATCGTTGGTTGAAGAAGCGTATATGCTCCAGCTTTTTCCGTCCGTCTGTCTGTCCGCACGATAACTGGCGTAAAAATGGTTCGATTTCAATGAAAGTTTAGTATGTGGTAGGGAACTACCTGGGGACGAACCCTATTCAAAATGGGACAAATGGAGTCAAAGGTCACGACGTAGGAGCGGCATCTATTCCATTGCCCTTATGCGTCATAACTTGCGTAAATATGGTTCGATTTCAATGAAATTTTACTATGTAGTAGGGGACTGCCTGGGGACGAACGCTATTCAAAATGGGTGAAGTGGAGTCAAAGATCAGGACATAAGAGCGGGATGCATTCCATTGCCCTTATCCGTCATAACGTGCGTAAAAATGGTTCAATTTCAATGAAATTTTAGTATGTGGTAGGGGACCACCTGGAGACGAACCCTTTTGAAAAAGGACGAAATGGGGTCAAAGGTCAGGACCTAGGATTGGGATCCATTCCATCGCCCTTATCCCATATTATTAAGGTGGACGTCAAGTAATTTTGCTTCCTATACTTCCACTGGAAAAAGTTTTGTACACATTTCCTTCACAATTATAGTGCTCCCAAGGATGAAAATTTAAACACCGATTAAAATAACTTCATATTATAACTTGGAATACTTAATATTTTCTAAAACATAATCTTAAGTATATTAAAAATCAATAACTTTTCCTTTGGTGGTGTTGAAACCAGAAAAAGGATGGCGCGACCTGTACTTTCATGACGTCAGTACACAAACAAATGTTGGATGGCATAATTATGGTTATGTTTTAGAAAATATTAAGTATTCCAAGCTATAAAATGAAGATATTTTAATCGATGTTCCAATTTTCATCCTTGTGAACGCATTAATTGGAAAGAAAATGTGTGCAGAAATTTTTCCATTCGAAGTACAGGAAGCAAAATTACTTGACGTTCACCTTAAAAGAGGAATTCTTGTATGTATGTAAATTTTATTTTGAAAACGGCTGCAAGGATTTTGATGAAAGTCGTTAACCTACCATTTTCTGGTACTAGAAATCGATTTAGCTTGATCTCGACTCTAGGAAAATTCGTTTAGTGGGTTAAATAACCACACCGAATTACCAAGTTTTTAGTGTCATGGCGTCGTTCCATTAATGTTATCCATGCTTAGAAATCTTATGACGTCATACTCTCGCAATTCAGATGCTGGCGCGCGGGCACGCCATCAGTCTCATTACGTCACGCGTTGTGTGTGGATCCTATTTAAGTTTTATGACGTCACACTCTTGCGAGTAGATGGTCGCGATTCTCATCTGCCTCAATACGTCAGGCGTTGTGTGCGTATGTTCGTTCGCACGATAACTCCCGTAAAAATCGTTCGATTTTGATGACATTTTAGTATGTCGTAGGGGAACACCTAGGAAGAAACCCTATTGAAAGTGAACGCAATAGGGTCAAAGGTCAGGACATAGGAGTGGGATCCATTCCACTGTTCTTATGCGTCATAACTAACATAAAAAAGGTTCAATTTCCATGAAATTTTAGTATGTGGTACGGAACCGCTTGGGGACAAGCTCTATTAAAAATGGACGAAATGGGGTCAAAGGTCAGGACATAGGAGCGGAATCACTTTCATCGCCATTACGCGTCATAACTTACGTAAAAATGTTTCGATTTGGGTGAAATGTTAATATGTTGTAGGGACCCGCCTGGGGACGAATCCTGTTGAAAAGGGGGGAAATGGGGTCAAAGGTTAGGACACAGGAGCGGGATCTGTTCCATAGCCCTTATGCATCATAACTTACATAAAATTCGTTTGATTGCGACAAAACTTTATCATATTATTTCGGAGGTATACTGAACCAGTTCTCTTGAATATCATCGAAATGGGATCAAAGGTCAGGGCCCCGGAGTGAGATTTATTCCACAGCCATTATCCTCATAACTTGAGTAATGACTTCTGGCATGTTGGAAGGCGTATCATAATCAAAGCATTGGATGATTTTTCTAAATTGTTCTTGTAGTAGGTTTTGCTTCTGATAATTCTTCTCTGCGGCTTTTGCGTATGTGGGTTTTCAGAAAATATTAAAAAAAAAATGGTTTTTTTTTCACAGTTCCTAAAGTTTGGTTTAATTTACATAATAATAATAATAATAATAATAATAATAATAATAATAATAATATATATATTAAAACTTTAAATAAAGGGACTATATATACTCAACACACAAGAAAATGACATCAAAAGTTGCAAAGAAATCTGAGCACAAGCTCAGACGCGCAAATGCAGCAGATTGAACTATGCTTTGATATACGACACAAAATATATTAAACCACAAATCCATAGATGACAGCTAAAATGTCGATATATTTTTGATGTTTTTTCTTGGTTCGTTATTTCTTTTGGATTTATTGTTTCTTTCGGCTGTTGCGGGTCTTTTAGTGGGGTGGGTGAGTTGAATGTGTTTGGATTTGTGTTTTTAATATAATTTGTATCGTATATATATATATATATATATCATCATCATCATCATTGTCAACCATTATCAATCCACTGCTGGACGAAGGTCTCCCCAAGTTTCCTCCACAACGGTCTGTCTTGTGCCAGTCTCCTCCATGTCACTCCCGCATATTTACGAATTTCATCCACCCATCTCCCCTGTGGTCTTTTTCTGGGTCTTTTCCTGTCCCTTGGAATCCAATCTAAAATTTCGGCTGTCCATCTATGGTCTGTCCTTCTGGCAGTATGTCCAGCCCATTGCCATTTCAGGGATTTAACTCTGATCATGATGTCTTCCACTCTCGTCATTTTTCGGATCCACGAGTTCCTCTTCTTATCTCTCCTGGTTATACCAAGCATGCACCTCTCCATGCTTCTTTGAGTTGTCTGCAGCCTTTGTATGTCTCTTTTAGTTAAGGTCCACGTCTCTGCACCATACGTAAGCACTGGAAGGATGCATTGATCAAACACTTTTCTTTTAAGACATAATGGCATATTGCTCTTGAAAATTATGCTGTTTCTTCCAAAAGCTCTCCAGGCAAGTTTTGTACGCCGATTAATTTCTTCATCAATGTGACCCTCACTTGATATCTGCTGTCCAAGATAAACATACGTATCTGTTATCTCCAGTTTTTCTCCATCAATCGATAAATCTTCATTTCTTGTAAAAGCATTGAACATCACTTTTGTCTTCTGAAAGTTCATTTTTAATCCCACTTCTTTACTCTTGTCAGCAAGTTCCTGGATCATACTCTGCAGCTCTGATGGGGTAGTTGCAAAAATGACTACGTCATCAGCAAAACGAAGGTGGGTTAGATAATCTCCATTAATCTTTATCCCTTTGTTTTCCCAGTTCAGTGATTGAAAGACATTTTCCAATGTGGCATTAAAGAGCTTCGGAGATATGGTGTCACCTTGTCTCACTCCCTTTCCAATTTTTATGTGTGTTGTATTTTCAAACAGCCGAATCTTTGCACTTGCATTTTCATAGATGTTATTAATAATATTAATGTATGCATCTTCAATACCGCAGGATTTCAGAGCCGTGGTAACTGCTGATGGTTTCACCGAATCAAAGGCTTTTTCATAATCGATAAAAGCCATGCACAATGGAAGTTCATATTCCCTCGCTCTTTCAATTAGTTCTCTCAGTACATGGATATGATCTATTGTGCTGTAGCCACTCCTGAATCCAGCTTGTTCTCTCGGTTGAGCCATGTCCAGTGTTACCTTCAAGCGGTGTGAAAGAACTTTAGTGAAGATTTTATAAACCACTGATAGGAGGCTGATAGGTCTGTAGTTCCTGAGATCCTCAATGTCACCTTTTTTATGTAGCAGGATCATTGTAGCATTGTTCCAATCCTCAGGAATCTTCCCTTCATTAAGGCATCGAGTGAAAATTTGGGCGAGTACTGTTTCGATTTCTCCACTTGCTTCTTGTATGATGTCTATAGTAATTCCATCTTCTCCTGGAGCTTTCCCCCGCTTCATGTTCTTGATTGCATGAGCAACTTCTGCTGGGAGGACTGGAAGAACTCTGGTACCTTTCATGATGTCTGGAGTACATGTATCATCCCTTTCATATAATTTGGAGTAGAAATCTTTCACTCTTGTCAAAATTTCGCCTCTATTTCTTGTTATAGAACCATCTTCTTTTCTCAGAGCCATAATCTGTTTTCTTCCCTTACTGAGATGTCCCTTTGCTATCTTTAGGCTTTGGTTGTTTTCAATTGCTTTCCTCACTAGCTCACAGTTGAATTTCCTTACGTCTTCAGTGATACTTTTTCGTGCTGTCTTGCATAGCTCTATATATTCCACTTTGGAAGTCACATCTTCTTTAGTTGTCCTCATCTGTCTTCTTTTTTGCATCAACATTTTGGTTTTTCCTGATAATTTGTTTACATGCAACTTGTTCTTAGACCCAGCTAATTTTGTTGCTGTTTCCATAAGAGCTTTGGTTACTTTTCTGTTAACTTCCGAAATATCCACTTCTTCCGATGTTAGGCCTTCTAAAGCAGAGAATCTGTTCTTCAGTTCCAACTTGAAAGTATTATGGTGTTTTTTAAGGTTGGTTATGTCAATACATTTTGCTTGTCTTATGAGCTTGCCACGTTCCAGTTTAGTGTTGAGGTGCATCTTACATCTCACCAATCTATGGTCACTACCTGTGTTGAACTTGTTTAGCACACTGCAGTCTTCGATGACGAATTTTTTGTTACACATAATAAAATCAATTTCACTTGTCGTCCCAATTGGATGTCTCCATGTCCATTTCCTGTGTGGCTTTTTCTTGAAAAAGGAATTCAAGATGAAAAATCCTTCTGCCTCTGCAAACTCAACGAGAGTATTTCCACGCTGGTTTCTGTTGCCGTGACCGAATTTACCTACTGAAGTTTCATTCTGTTGCCGGTGCCCTATTTTTGCATTGAAATCTCCCATAATTATCTTCAAGTGCTGCTTACCTTTATTATTTAGATGACGAATTTCCTCATAAAATTCTTCAATTTCTTCTTCAGGATGACTTGTGGTGGGTGCATAAGTTTGAATAATCTGAGCCTGGTATCTTCTCGATAGTTGGATAACGAGTCGTGCAGCTCTGTCAGAGGAACTTTCAACTTCTACCACTTTATCCTTCAGTTTCTTGTTTATTATAAATCCGACACCACTAGTTCTGCCAGTATCTGTCCCACGATAGTAGAAGAGATGTCCACTTTTCAGTTCGATGAGATCTTCTCCTTTTCTCCTTACCTCACTTAGCCCCACGATGTCCCACTTGATCCTTTGTAGTTCCTCTTCCAATTCAAGAAGCCCTGATTCAGAAGATAGGGAGCGTCCATTGTAAGTAGCCAAGGTCAGCATCAAATGGCAGCCTAGTCCGGTCCTCCGGGGATTCTTAGCACCCTCTGCCTTCATGTCGCACTGGCCGCTGCCTTGGCCAGGTACATTCCAGCTGCCGGAGACTGAGGGCCAAGATTTAAGTTGTAGAGTCATTTTGGAGGTGTTTGGCCATAACTCACCACGCTGGCCAAGCGGGTTGGTGAGTGTGGGATAGCATTTCCTCTGATCCCAATGGTATAGTTATACCGCTATTTGCGGTCGTCAGAGCCCCTTTAGTGGGAACAGGATGCACCACGAGAAGGCGGGGTTGACATTTGTCAAGGAGAGGCTGTGATGTTACGCATCACCTGACCTTACATCCCATATCCATATATATATAATATAATATAATCCCTACAATTTCAATAACTCAGGTTGCTAAACGCCACTTGGTGGGCTGCTTGTGGCTACATGATCGGGTTTTTTCGCTACGTGATCGGGTTTTTTCGCTTTCTGTCAAATGGTCTTCGTATATAAGACTGGTCTTTATCTGTTGTCTCCCATGACTTCGGGAGCACTTCAGCGAGACTTGGGTTATTCTGGATTTTACTGGGTTTCGAAAGGTCATGATCCACGAGACGGTGTTCCTCTGATGAGATCGGCTCGAGAGGTTTGTTTTTGGTTGTAATGCTTTTTTGAGTCTCTTATATATTTTTTCTTATATATATATATATATATCATCATCATCGTCAACCATTATTAATCCACTGCTGGGCGAAGGTCTCTCCAAACTTCTTCCAGAACGGTCTGTCTTGTGCCAGTTTCCGCCATGTTACTCCCGCATACTTTCGAATTTCATCCACCCATTTAACATGTGGTCTTCTTCTGGGTATTTTCCTGTCCCTTGGAATCCAATCTAAAATTTCGGCTGTCCATCGATGGTCTGTCTTTCTGGCAGCATGTCCACCCCATTGTCATTTCAGGGAGTTAACTTTGATCATGATGTCTTCCACTCTTGTCATTTTTCTGATCCACGAGTTCCTCTTCTTATCTCTTCTGGTTATACCAAGCATGCACCTCTGCATGCCACTTTGAGTTGTCTGCAGCCTTTGTATGTCTCTTTTAGTTAAGGTCCACGTATCTGCATCATACGTAAGCACTGGAAGGATGCATTGGTCAAACACTTTTCTTTTAAGAAATAATGGCATATTGCTGTTCAAAATTATGCTGTTTCTTCCAAAAGCTCTCCAGGCGAGTTTTATACGCCAATTAATTTCTTCATCAATGTGACCCTCACTTGATATCTGCTGTCCAAGATAAACGTACGTGTCTGTTATCTCCAGCTTTTCTCCATCAATTGATAAATCTCCATTTCTTGTAAAAGCATTGTAAATCACTTTTGTCTTCTGAAAGTTCATTTTTGATTCCACTTCTTTACTCTTGTCAGCAAGTTCCTGGATCATACTATGCAGCTCTGATGGGGTAGTTGCAAAAATGAATACGTCATCAGCAAAACGAAGGTGAGTTAGATAATCTCCATTAATCTTTATCCTTTTGTTTCCCTAGTTCAGTGATTGATAGACATTTTCCAATGTGGCATTAAAGAGCTTCGGAGATATGGTGTCACCTTGTCTCACTCCCTTTCCAATTCTTATTTGTGCTGTATCCTCAAAACCTTTGCACTTGCATTTTCATAGATGTTTTTAATGCTAATGTATGCATCTTCAATACCGCAGGATTTCAAAGCCATTGCAACTGCAGATGGTTTCACCGAATCAAATTTTTTCATAATCGATAAAAGCCCTGCACAATGGAAGTTCATATTCTCTCGCTCTTTCAATTAGTTCCTTCAGTGCGTGGATATGATCTATAGTGATGTAGCCACTCCTGAATTCAGCTTGTTCTCTCGGTTGAGCCATATTCAGTGTTTACCTTCAAGCGGTGTGAAAGAACCTTAGTGAATATTTTATAAACCACTGATAAGAGGCTGATAGCTCTGTAGTTCCTGAGATCCTCAATGCCACCTTTTTTTATGTAGCAGGATCATTGTAGCGTTGTTCCAATCCTCAGGAATCTTCCCTTCATTAAGGCATCGAGTGAAAACTTGGGCGAGTAATGTTTCAATTTCTCCACTTGCTTCTTGTATGTTGTCTACAGTAATTCCATCTTCTCCTGGAGCTTTTACCCGCTTCATGTTCTTGATTGCATGTGCAACTTCTGCTGGAAGGACTGGAAGAACTCTGGTACTGGTACCTTTCATGATGTCTGGAGTACATGTATCATCCCTTTCATATAATGTGGAGTAGAAATCTTTCACTCTTGTCAAAATTTCGCCTCTATTTCTTGTTACAGAACCATCTTCTTTTCTCAGTGCCATAATCTGTTTTCTTCCCTTACTGAGATGTCCCTTTACTATCTTTAGGCTTTGGCTGTTTTCAATTGCTTTCCTCACTAGTTCACAGTTGAATTTCCTTACGTCTTCAGTGATACGTTTTCGTACCGTCTTGCATAGCTCTATATATTCCACTTTGGAAGTCACATCTTCTTTAGTTGTCCTCATCTCTCTTCTTTTTTGCATCAACATTTTGGTTTTTCCTGATAATTTGTTCACATGCAACTTGTTCGTAGACCCAGCTAATTTTGTTGCTGTTTCCACAAGAGCTTTGGTTACTTTTCTGTTATCTTCAGAAATATCCACTTCTTCCGATGTTAGGCCTTTTAAAGCAGAGAATCTGTTCTTCAGTTCCAAGTTGAAGGTATTATGGTGTTTTTTAAGGTTGGTTATGTCAATACATCTTGTTTGTCTTATGAGCTTGCCACGTTCGAGTTTAGTGTTGAGGTGTATCTTACATCTCACCAATCTATGGTCACTACCTGTGTTGAATTTGTTCAGCACACTACAGTCTCCGATGACGAATTTTTTGTTGCACATAATAAAATCAATTTCACATGTCGTCCCATTTGGATATCTCCATGTCCACCCTTCTGCCTCTGCAAACTCTACGAGAGTATTCCCAAGCTGGTTTCTGTTTCCGTGACCGAATTTACCAACTGATATATATATATATATATATATATATATATATGTACTAAAGAGCAAAGCCAAAAACATAAGAAAAACTTTTGAATTTAAAACGAAAGTTGCAAAATAACCTGAAGATCAAAACGCGCAACGCAGCAGTTATGAAAATTCAGAATTCACATTCTATTAAGAAGAGACTGAAGCAAAAACATTATGTATTGACCAGGTGTGAATAAAAAGAGAAAAAATAGAACAACTGAATGTAGAAAGTGTCGAGAATATATTTATATATATATAATGTATGGGATGTAAGGTCAGGTGATGCGTAACATCACAGCCTCTCCTTGACAAATGTCAACCCCGCCTTCTCGTGGTGCATCCTGTTCCCACTAAAGGGGCTCTGACGACCGCCCATAGCGGTATAACTATACCATCGGGATTAGAGGAAATTCTATCCCACACTCACCAACCCGCTTGGCCAGCGTGGTGAGTTATGGCCAAACCCCTCCAAAATGATTCCACAACTTAAATCTTGGCCCTCAGTCTCCGGCAGCTGGAATGTACCTGGCCAAGGCAGCGGCCAGTGCGACATGAAAGCAGAGGGTGCTAAGAATCCCCGGAGGACCGGACTAGGCTGCCATCTGATGCTGACCTTGGCTACTTACAATGGACGCTCCCTATCTTCTGAATCAGGGCTTCTTGAATTGGAAGAGGAACTACAAAGGATCAAGTGGGACATCGTGGGGCTAAGTGAGGTAAGGAGAAAAGGAGAAGATCTCATCGAACTGAAAAGTGGACATCTCTTCTACTATCGTGGGACAGATACTGGCAGAACTAGTGTTGTTGGATTTATAATAAACAAGAAACTGAAGGATAAAGTTGTAGAAGTTGAAAGTTCCTCTGACAGAGCTGCACGACTTGTTATCCAACTCTTGAAAAGATACCAGGCTCAGATTATTCAAACTTATGCACCCACCACAAGTCATCCTGAAGAAGAAATTGAAGAATTTTATGAGGAAATTTGTCATCTAAATAATAAAGGTAAGCAACACTTGAAAATAATTATGGGAGATTTCAATGCAAAAATAGGGCAACGGCAACAGAATGAAACTTCAGTAGGTAAATTCGGTCATGGCAACAGAAACCAGCGTGGAAATACTCTCGTTGAGTTTGCAGAGGCAGAAGGGTTTTTCATCTTGAACTCCTTCTTCAAGAAAAAGCCACACAGGAACTGGACATGGAGACATCCAAATGGGACGACAAGTGAAATTGATTTTATTATGTGTAACAAAAAATTCGTCATAGAAGACTGCAGTGTGCTAAACAAGTTCAACACAGGTAGTGACCATAGATTGGTGAGATGTAAGATGCACCTCAACACTAAACTTGAACGTGGCAAGCTCATAAGACAAACAAAATCTATTGACATAACCAACCTTAAAAAACACCATAATACCTTCAAGTTAGAACTGAAGAACAGGTTCTCTGCTTTAGAAGGCCTAACATCGGAAGAAGTGGACATCTCTGAAGTTAACAGAAAAGTAACCAAAGCTCTTATGGAAACAGCAACAAAATTAGCTGGGTCTAAGAACAAGTTGCATGTGAACAAATTATCAGGAAAAACGAAAATGTTGATGCAAAAAAGAAGAGAGATGAGGACAACTAAAGAAGATGTGACTTCCAAAGTGGAATATATAGAGCTATGCAAGACAGTAAGAAAAAGTATCACTGAAGACGTAAGGAAATACAACTGTGAACTAGTGAGGAAAGCAATTGAAAACAACCAAAGCCTAAAGATAGCAAAGGGACATCTCAGTAAGGGAAGAAAACAGATTATGGCACTGAGAAAAGAAGATGGTTCTGTAACAAGAAATAGAGGCGAAATTTTGACAAGAGTGAAAGATTTCTACTCCAAATTATATGAAAGGGATGATATATGCACTCCAGACATCATGAAAGATACCAGTACCAGAGTTCCTCCAGTCCTTCCAGCAGAAGTTGCACATGCAATCAAGAACATGAAGCGAGGAAAAGCTCCAGGAGAAGATGGAATTACTGTAGACATCATACAAGAAGCAAGTGGAGAAATCGAAACAGTACTCGCCCAAATTTTCACTCGATGCCTTAATGAAGGAAAGATTCCTGAGGATTGGAACACCGCTACAATGATCCTGCTACATAAGAAAGGTGACATTGAGGATCTCGGAAACTACAGACCTATCAGCCTCCTATCCGTAGTTTATAAAATCTTCACTAAAGTTCTTTCACACCGCTTGAAGGTAACACTGGACATGGCTCAACCGAGAGAACAAGCTGGATTCAGGAGTGGGTACAGCACAATAGATCATATCCACGTGCCGAGAGAACTAATTGAAAGAGCGAGGGAATATGAACTTCCATTGTGCATGGCTTTTATCGATTATGAAAAAGCCTTTGATTCGGTGAAACCATCAGCAGTTACAATGGCTCTGAAAACCTGCGGTATTGAAGATGCATACATTAATATTATTAATAACATCTATGAAAATGCAAGTGCAAAGATTAGGCTGTTTGAAAATACAACACACGTAAAAATTGGAAAGGGAGTGAGACAAGGTGACACCATATCTCCGAAGCTCTTTAATGCCACATTGGAGGGTGTTTTTCAGTCGCTGAGCTGGGAAAACAAGGGGATAAAGATTAATGGAGATTATCTAACCCACCTTCGTTTTGCTGATGACGTAGTCATTTTTGCAACTACCCCATCAGAGCTGCAGAGTATGATCCAGGAACTTGCTGACAAGAGTAAAGAAGTGGGATTACAAATGAACTTTCAGAAGACAAAAGTGATGTTCAATGCTTTTACAAGAAATGAAGATTTATCGATTGATGGAGAAAAGCTGGAGATAACAGACACGTACGTTTATCTTGGACAGCAGATATCAAGTGAGGGTCACATTGATGAAGAAATTAATCGGCGTACAAAACTTGCCTGGAGAGCTTTTGGAAGAAACAGCATAATTTTCAAGAGCAATATGCCATTATGTCTTAAAAGAAAAGTGTTTGATCAATGCATCCTTCCAGTGCTTACGTATGGTGCAGAGACGTGGACCTTAACTAAAAGAGACATACAAAGGCTGCAGACAACTCAAAGAAGCATGGAGAGGTGCATGCTTGGTGTAACCAGGAGAGATAAGAAGAGGAACTCGTGGATCCGAAAAATGACAAGAGTGGAAGACATCATGATCAGAGTTAAATCCCTGAAATGGCAGTGGGCTGGACATACTGCCAGAAGGACAGATCATCGATGGACAGCCGAAATTTTAGATTGGATTCCAAGGGACAGGAAAAGACCCAGAAGAAGACCACATGGGAGATGGGTGGATGAAATTCGAAAGTATGCAGGGGTGACATGGAGGAGACTGGCACAAGACAGACCGTTGTGGAGGAAACTTGGGGAGACCTTCGTCCAGCAGTGGATTGATAATGGTTGACAATGATGATGATGATGATATATATGAAGAAATATAGGAATGTCACACCATTCTTCATGATGCAGAAACTGTTCCAGGTCCTTCAGAGATGTAGGAGGAGGATAATGAGATGTTACTTTGATCATATCTGATCATTTGTAGAGAATTTCAGGAAGGGAGTGTCTGACCCCAGGTCTTAAACAACCCTTAGAAATAGGAAGCTAGGAGATTTAGGATAGAGTGCCCGATAGGAAAGTGACACGGAAGCGAAGTAGGAAGGGGAGGAAGATGCCCTTATTTATTACCGGGAGGCCAGTACCCGGGGTCCGACGGCTAAACGTGCCCATCCGACGCACGGCGGATATTTAGTGGATCGAGTGTTCGTACCTGTCTGGGATCGAACCTGAGGTCTTTTCTGCGGCAGTCACGAACGATGCCCACTAGGCGACCCGCGGCCTAAGGGATGTTACTTTGTTTTTCCGTGTACTCCATACATATTCATTTATTTATAGAATCAATTGGAAGTATATTATTCGATGGCACATCTGGGATAATAGATATACTCGTTGTCACATGCTGGGCAAATGGACCGCACAATTTTATGACAAATATAGTGATGAAGCGACAAAATATTATTTATGAGATTGACATAAATATAGTTAATGTAAAAACGTACATAAAGGTACTTTAAAATGCATAATTAAATTACTTGTGATCAGTGACTTTGTTGTACTAATTATTTATGTGTGTCACTTTACACATTTAACAAACAATTTCTCTTGAAATCTATAACATCTAAAATGAAATAATACGAGATTATACACTGCCGGACAATTGCTAAGGACGGATGACAATAGTAACGATAGAAACCATAAAATGGAAGGCAGGAAAATGTGGAAATTAGCATAAGTGCGGGATACAGTAAGACGTGTTGTGCGTATGCAAATTTTGGATTGCCGAACTTGTTCGTGATGTCAAAGCGCTGATAAGAGATATAAAGGATTTGACGTGTATTGACCGTTGTTGTTGAAACGCAAAGTTGAAAGGGAAAGAATCAATTGACGAACTTGCAATTTTCAGTATGTCTTCCCGACATCACCTAGATGATTTTACGCGTGGCCGTATTATTGGCAAGATTGAAGAAGGGCGAAAAATAACAGATGTTGCCAGGGAGTTCGACGTCAGCCACAGTGTTGTTTCAAGGCTTTGGAAATCATTTCAAACAAATGGAGAGTGTAGCAAACGTCACGGGGGAGGTCGTGTTCACAGTACGACACCTGCAGAAGATCGGTACATAGTGCTATCAACAAAAAGACACCGGCGCAGCACAGCTAGTGAGGTAGCAAATCAGTTTATGGCTGCTACTGGCAAGCAGATCTCCCGAAAAACTGTCACCAGACGTTTGCATGAAGGAGGACTATACGCCCGCCATCCTGTTGTGTGCATCCCATTGTCTAGACGTCACCGTACGGCCCGTTTGCAATGGTGCCATCAATATCGCAATTGGACTGATAACGACTGGTCTGATAAGGACTGGTCTGCTGTCCTCTTCTCAGATGAGAGTAGATACAGTCTATCGTCTGATTGTCGACGACAACTGATCTGGCGTGATAGTGGTACTGCATATTGTCCAGCAAACATAAAGGAAAGGGACCGATATCCGACATGTGGTGTCATGGTATGGGCTGGCATCACGATCAATGGCCGCACGCCCTTCTATGTGCTTCCTACTGGGACTATGACTGGACAACGATACATTAATGATGTTCTGCTACCTCATCTTCGCATGTTCCGTGGTGCTGTCGGTGATAGATTCATTTTCATGGACGACAACGCAACATGTGAACGAACAGTCGCTGTCCAGGAGTATCTTGAGAGCGAGGATATTCAACGCCTCGTATGGCCAGCACGTTCTCCAGATCTGAATCCCATTGAAAATGTGTGGGATGCTTTGGGGAGGAGTCTTGCTGGTCGCCAATGCCCTCCAATAAACAAGGACACCCTCATCCGTGCACTGACAGAGGAATGGGATAAATTACCCCAACAGCTGCTTGATAATGTTGTGCAAAGCATGACACGACGTGTGGAATTTTGCATCGCCCTCCATGGTGGCCATATCCCGTATTGGCATCTTACGCCGGAACGCCTGCGGACGGTAATTGCATTTTTTTCACGTTTACGTATTCTGCACAAAATGGCCTGTTTGTCCCTTGAACACGTTCCAAAGCCTTCTGGATTTCAGAGCACAATAAATTGTCTTTCTTGTAATGTCCTGGCATTCTGGCATTATTTTATTTCACTTGGCATCCACCCACACTTACTTTTTTATGCGCTATATAGCCGTTTATAATCCGTCCTTAGCAATTGTCCAGCAGTGTATTTATATGTATTGACGCCGTTGTTTGTAAGTACGTATGGTTACTTATATTTGAGCATGCCATATAGTCTTTTACGATACGATTGTACTTAAAATAATCCGAGTAGGTTCAGGTCCTCATTATTAAGTAGATTTTTTTAAGAGTGTGTATGTGTTCATGCAATGGTAAGATTTACACTAAACCCATGGAAAATTTTCCTTCGAAAAATCATCCTCGGACGACGTATCCCCCGAAAAAATTGTCGCTTAAGTAGCTCAAAACAATCTTTGACACTATGAATTATAAAATTAACATAAACACAGAAAATCTCGGTGTTGAACGGATCGGTATCTAATTGTTCTATAAATGATTTCATGTAATATCATGAAGTAAACATACTGAACTTTTGGGCTCTCAATGGGGATTTATTAAGGTGTCTTATTTTATCAGAGAAAATGTAAATTTTCGGTTACAGTGTAACTAGAGGCTCATTAACAACGCAATAGTAGTTGTTCACCATAGTAAAAATTAATGTTCGTCATCCGAACTCTGCCCTATGAAAACAACAACAACATCAGATTGATATGAAACTCCTAGTTTAATTTATCATCTATGATATCTCAGAAATAAATTTATCAATACAAAATTTTGCTGAGCACATCTATAAAGCATCCCCCTTCAAAAGCTCTCTGTGTTAGAAGGTCATCTATCACACACGGAAACGCTGTCGCTACGATAATAGCTCTGACTCAGTTGCTGGCTTACTGAGCTTTACTTCCAGAGCATCATTCAACTTAAATTATGCTTCTGTACTTTAAAATTGTGTTCGGGACATTTATGTCGAACAGTGTAATCAGGCACAGTGAGCAACGTAAGACAATTATTCATTATCCTTCTGGCTCTTAGGGGACTCGACAAATTCATAACAATGTCAGCGAGAGTGCGAAATGTTCTCAGCTTTTCAGTGATGCATTAGCTTCGGGGCATCTGTCTTTTAGGCACAGCTATCCGTCTCGGCCACCTAGTAATGGAAGCAGCAGAGCTTTCGTGAAATTATTTCCGATTTTCCATCTTCTGGGAGCTTGGAAGAATCTCTAATAAGGTTAGTTAACATATTGGCAAGTCATATTTTTTCCTAGAAGCGAAATGATCGATAGTGTTGCTACACGAACAGCTATGAAGTAATGTTTAAATCGCTTTTTATTTTTAGCACGTTTTTTGAAAAGAAAGTGCATGATCATAATCCTGCGGTGTCTGTTCCTATACTTGCACATCTGTAAGTTGAATAAAATAAAATGCCTCACGAGTGCCGATGGCTCGAGTCCCGGTTGAAGAATAGTGGTGTGCCTGTTCCATGGTTCTGTATCTTTCTTAGTAAAAATAGAATGCCTCACGAGTGTCGATGGTTCGAGTCCCGGTTGAAGAATAGTGGTGTGCCTGTTCCATGGATCTGTATCTTTCGTAGTAAAAATAAAATGCTTACGAGTGCCGATGGCTCGAGTCCCGGTTGAAGAATAGTAGTGTGCCTGTTCCATGGCTCTGTATCTTTCTTAGTAAAAATAGAATGCCTCACGAGTGCCGATGGCTCGAGTCCCGGTTGAAGAATAGTGGTGTGCCTGTTCCATGGATCTGTATCTTTCTTAGTACAAATAAAATGCCTCACGAGTGTCGATGGTTCGAGTCCCGGTTGAAGAATAGTGGTGTGCCTGTTCCATGGCTCTGTATCTTTCTTAGTAAAAATAGAATGCCTCACGAGTGCCGATGGCTCGAGTCTCGGTTGAAGAATAGTGGTGTGCCTGTTCCATGGATCTGTATCTTTCTTAGTAAAAATAAAATGCCTCACGAGTGTCGATGGTTCGAGTCCCGGTTGAAGAATAGTGGTGTGCCTGTTCCATGGCTCTGTATCTTTCTTAGTACAAATAAAATGCCTCACGAGTGCCGATGGCTCAAGTCCCGGTTGAAGAATAGTGGTGTGCCTGTTCCATGGCTCTGTATCTTTCTTAGTAAAAATAAAATGCCTCACGAGTGTCGATGGCTCAAGTCCCGGTTGAAGAATAGTGGTGTGCCTGTTCCATGGCTCTGTATCTTTCTTAGTACAAATAAAATGCCTCACGAGTGCCGATGGCTCAAGTCCCGGTTGAGGAATAGTGGTGTGCTTGTTCCATGGCTCTGTATCTTTCTTAGTAAAAATAAAATGCCTCACGAGTGTCGATGGCTCGAGTCCCGGTTGAAGAATAGTGGTGTGCCTGTTCCATGGCTCTGTATCTTTCTCAGTAAAAATGAAATGCTTACGAGTGCCGATGGCTCGAGTCCCGGTTGAAGAATAGTAGTGTGCCTGTTCCATGGCTTTGTATCTTTCTTGGAACCAGTGGCCCTAAATTAGAGACTACAGATTCCTTAGGGACTGAAGTAGCAATTATTAGGAACATCTACCTAGTAACGTATTGGGCCACTCTTGGCCTTCAAAATTGCTTAAATGCGAAGAGGCATGTATTCAACGAGGTGCTGATATCGTTCGACAGGTATGTTCAGCAAAGGGAACGTGATGGCCAGAGACGGAAATGGGTCACGGGTCAGCAGGTCGACGATTTCATGCGGGTCAAAGGAATTCTGGTCAAGGTGTTCCTGACCCGATTTCGACATAGTTTTATTTCCATTTTATTTTTGAAAGAAAATAAATATATATATTTCAAAGAAAAATGCGTTCCGTGGAATTTTGTGCTCGATACTGGCGCCAGCGGAGTGAAAAATGATTTGTCATACAAAAATATTGCCGCCTCTTTCTTAAAGCAAAATTTTTTTCCACCGATTAACAATACGGCCCAAACGCTACTCACTAATACCATATCGTACAAGTTAGTAAAATCATGCAATGCATTGATTATGATACGCTTTCCAACATACCAGAAATCATTACCCAAGTTATGAAGATAATGGATGTGGAATAAATCTCGCTCCGGTGCCCTGACCTTTGATCCCATTTCGATGATATTCAAGAGAACCGGTTCAGTATACCTCCGAAATAATATAATAAAGTTTTGTCGCAATCAAACCACTTTTACGTAAGTTATGATGCATAAGGGCTATGGAACAGATCCCGCTCCTGTGTCCTAACTTTTGACCCCATTTCGCCTATTTTCAAAAGGATTCGTTCCCAGGCAGCCCCCTACAACATACTAACATTTCATCCAAATCGAAGCATTTTTACTTACGTTATGACGCATAACGGCGATGGAAGTGAGTCCGCTCCTAAGTCCTGACCTTTGACCCATTTTCGCCCATTTTTAATAGGGGTTGTTCCCAGGCTATCCCCTACCACATACTAAAATTTCATCGAAATTGAACTTTTTTTACGTTAGTTATGACGCATAAGAGCAGTGGAATGGATCCCGCTCCTATGTCCTGACCTATGACCCCATTTCGTTTACTTTCAATAGGGTTCCTTCCCAGGTGTTTCCCTACCACATACTATAATGTCAAAGAAATCGAACAATTTTTACGCGAGTTATCGTGCGGAACGCGCTCAACGCGTGACGTAATGAGGCAGTTGGGAATCGCTCCCATCTGCTCGCAAGAGTGTGACGTCATAAACCTTTAATGGGATTCACACACAACGCGTGACGTAATGACAGAGATGACGTATCCGCGCGCCAACATCTAATGGAACGACGCCATGACACTAAAAACGTGGTAATTCGGGGTCGTTATTTAACCCACTAAACGAGTTTTCCTAAAGTCGAGATCAAGCTAAATAGATTTCTAGTTCCAGAAAACCGTAGGTTAACAACTTTCATCAAAATCCTTAGAGCCATATTCAAAATAAAATTTACATACATACAAGAAGTGCTCCTTTAATAGTATGGGATATGAGCGATGGAATGGATCCCGATCCTATTTCCTGACCTTTGACCCCATTTCGTCCATTTTCAATAAGGTTCGTCCCCAGGTGGTCCTCTACCACATACTAAAATTTCATCGAAATCGAACCATTTTTACGCACGTTATGACGCATAAGGGCAATGGAATGCATCCCACGTTTATGTCCTGTCCTTTGATTCCACTTCGTCCATTTTCAACAGGGTTCATTCCCAGCTGGTCCCCTACGACATACTAAAATTTCATCGAAATCGAACTATATTTATGCAAGGTATGACGCATAAGAGCAATGGAAAGGATCCCACTCCTATATCCTGACCGTTGACCCCACTTTACTCATTTTCAAATGGGTTCGTCCCCATGTAATCCCCTAACACATACTAAAATTTCATCTACATCGAACTATTTTTACGCACGTTATGACGCATAAGGGCAATGGCATGGGATCCCACTCCTATGTCCTGACCTTTGACCCCACTTCACCCATTTTCGATAAGGTTCGTCCTCAGGTGGTCCCGTGCCGCATACTAAAATTTCATCGAAATCGAACCATATTTACGCGAGTTATTGTGATGACAGACAGATGGACGGACGGACAGACGGACAAAGCTGGAGCATATACGCTTCTTCAACCTGAGGTTGGAAAGCGTAAAAAACAATACTTTGCGTTTGTTTGCAGTACCGTTGTCCGGAGCAGATACTGGCAAATGCCTATCGCCTGCTTTTCTTGTGATTCACTTTCTCACACCCCGCGTGGCACATTGTAAATCTGAGAGTTACTTTTCACATCGCATCTCTTGCATTGAGCATTCTGAGGTTTTCGTTTGACGTGCTAACATCCCGTTCCACTGCACGTCGTGTCGGTATTGATGCCTTATTTGTTAATATGGATGAATTTAATATTAATTAGATTGAAAAAGGCGTCGAGGCCAACAAATGTTGTAAACAAAAAGAGGAAGAGTGAATGCTGGAAGTTGTTTCGTCTCATTAAGAAAACAGAATATGTTTACAGCAACACCATTTTCACTAACTTATGACGAGTTGAAAGTTTCCAAAACGGAAATGTTGATTTCATGAGTGTTCCTTTCTTCTGAGAGGCAATGATGAAATCAACATCCATATTTTGGAAACTTTCAACTCATCAGAAGCTGGTGAAAATTGGTGTTGCTGCGAAATATGTTATGAAGAAAACAGCAAATCCTGAAATAAAACATAAAACAAGTTACTTTATTCAAAATTTTTGACTGTAGCAGCATCAAAATTAAGTGGAACAGCCTTAACATAACTTCGGAGAGACTTTTTTGACTATCGCAGATGAATTTGAAAACATGTGTAAAACAGGTTATGTGAAGGACGACAGTTTCAACACCTTCTGTAAGTAAGCGTGTAATTATACGCTCCAGTAATACATTTGTATGATTTCTATACAGGCTGATTCAGCTAAGCGTGTACACACTTCTGGAAGGGGTAGGTTGCAAAAAGACAAATCGGATTCACATAGCAATGCAGGGTCGGAAATGTCATCTTCATGTGATAATGTACAGAAAGGACGAGAAATGAAAGAGCAGCACGTAGGAAAACAAAATGCTTTTATTAGTCACAAGACATCTGCAAAATGCATTGAGGTTACAGAAGGTGTTCAAAGTTGCGATCATGAGCTATAACACACGCTTGACTTTGTCAGCGCATGGAATCACGTACATTTTGGAAAATTCCTGACGTGTTTCGGATATCCGGAGCATCTACAGAGATGCGTGCTACAAGGTCCTCATCACTTTCAACGGGGTGTCGTACACCAGTCCTTTGATGTAACCCCAGAAGAAATAATCAAAGCATGTTAAGTCCGGCGATCTTGGAGGCCAATGAACGGGATCATCACACCCGATCCACTGATGTCCAAATGTCATGTTTAAGTGATGATGGACGTCATTGCTGAAATGGGCGGGCGCCCCATCGTGCTGGAACCACATTGCACGGCGCAGCAACTGAGGGACCTGTTGTTCGTTCAATAGCTCTGGCAAGACGTCCTCCAGAAATATCCGGTACCTCCTTCTATCCAGACGAGGAGGCATGAGGTATGGGCCAATTAAGTGGTCCCCGACAATGCCGGCCCAAACATTAACAGCAAAACGGTTTTTTGCTGCACGTGGTCGTACAGTATGGGGGTTCTCCACCGCCCATACATGCGTGTTATGTGCATTGAAGCAACGTTCCAGTGTAAAGCACGGTTCGTTTGTGAACAGCACAGAAGCAGGAAATTGGGGTTCTGCCGCACTCTTTTGCAGGTACCATTGTGCAAATGCATTGCGCTGAGGGTAATCCTCAGGGCTTAGTGTCTGAACGCGTTGAGGGTAATCCTCAGGGCTTAGTGTCTGAACGCGCTGAGGGTAATCCTCAGGGCTTAATGTCTGAACGCGCTGCGCATGATGTGGATGCAATTGGTCTTTGTGCAGAACCCCCCATACGGTGGATTGGGACAGACCGAGCCGATGGGCAATTGCTCGGTTGCTGGCACTTGGAGTGTCTGCTGCATGACTTAACACATACTTCTTCGATGGCAAGAGTGCGTACCCATTGTAGGGTAAAAGTCTCTTCGACTTCTACGCTGTTTTAACACATCAATATACTAAGAAATAGTTCCTAAGTGAAAGAAAACCTTAACGGCCAGACGAAACAACAGAAGTCAACTTACGGAAAAGCTTTATTCAGGCTGTAGAAAACACATCGTAATAGGGCATACTGCAGTAAACGCTCCACACACCACACATTATCACAACACTCCTATCAATAATCAGTTTACAACCCAACGCTCGTAATCATCGCTCTCTTACAACGCTCTCTTGCAATAGATCAGTCGTGGTTTTTATCTTTTGCTCTTATCAAGATCAGGCATACGTCACGTGCATTCAACCTCAATTGTGTTGTCAAACGTATTCGTTTGAGAGAAAAGATATTTCGTTAAGCGTGAAGAATACTGAGAATAAACTCAAGATTTACATAGGGAAAGAAACTAAAAAAGGAAAGTTAATCTGGAATATACGTCACACCATCGTTCCCGAACCTGGCAGTCCCCTGGAAAGAGCCAGTGTCGCGTAACCTCTGATGCAGCCGTGCAAACACTTGGTGGTTTGGCACTTGTCTCATCCGGTACTGTTTCTGGAACAGTCGCACGGCGGTTCGTCCGTTGCAGTCCGATGCTCGATATGCGAGGTGTATATCAGCCATTTCCGCGTTCGTGAACTCAGCCATCCTACTACCTGTGCAGGCGGTTTACAAATTACGGTATCCTGAAAGAACGTATATGAGCAGTCTTGCGCCCGAACAACGCCATCTACCGCATGAAGATGGCGTTTCCGACCCTGCATTGCTATGTGATTTCGATTTGTCTTTGTGCAACCTACCCCTCCCAGAAGTTTGTACACGCTTAGCTGAATCACCCTGTATTACCTGCGATAGCCACTGCTAAGAGACTTTTTGAACGCCCTGGTGTGTATATACTTTGTATATAAATCATATGCAATTTATATAGAGTTATACATTAAACACAATATATAGAATTATACATAACCATACTCACCAACCCGCTTGGCCAGCGTGGTGAGTTATGGCCAAACACCTCCAAAATGACTCTACAACTTAAATCTTGGCCCTCAGTCTCCGGCAGCTGGAATGTACCTGGCCAAGGCAGCGGCCAGTGCGACATGAAGGCAGAGGGTGCTAAGAATCCCCGGAGGACCGGACTAGGCTGCCATTTGATGCTGACCTTGGCTACCTACAACGGACGCTCCCTATCTTCTGATTCAAGGCTTCTTGAATTGGAAGAGGAACTACAAAGGATCAAGTGGGACATCGTCGGGCTGAGTGAGGTAAGGAGAAAAGGAGAAGATCTCATTGAACTGAAAAGTGGACATCTCTTCTATTATCGTGGGACAGATACTGGCAGAACTAGTGGTGTTGGATTTATAATAAACAAGAAACTGAAGGATAAAGTGGTAGAAGTTGAAAGTTCCTCTGACAGAGCTGCACGACTCGTTATCCAACTATCGAGAAGATACCAGGCTCAGATTATTCAAACTTATGCACCCACCAGAAGTCATCCTGAAGAAGAAATTGAAGAATTTTATGAGGAAATTCGTCATCTAAATAATAAAGGTAAGCAGCACTTGAAGATAATTATGGGAGATTTCAATGCAAAAATAGGGCAACGGCAACAGAATGAAACTTCAGTAGGTAAATTCGGTCACGGCAACAGAAACCAGCGTGGAAATACTCTCGTTGAGTTTGCAGAGGCAGAAGGAATTTTCATCTTGAATTCCTTTTTCAAGAAAAAGCCACACAGGAAATGGACATGGAGACATCCAATTGGGACGACAAGTGAAATTGATTTTATTATGTGTAACAAAAAATTCGTCATCGAAGACTGCAGTGTGCTAAACAAGTTCAACACAGGTAGTGACCATAGATTGGTGAGATGTAAGATGCACCTCAACACTAAACTGGAACGTGGCAAGCTCATAAGACAAACAAAATGTATTGACATAACCAACCTTAAAAAACACCATAATACTTTCAAGTTGGAACTGAAGAACAGATTCTCTGCTTTAGAAGGCCTAACATCGGAAGAAGTGGATATTTCGGAAGTTAACAGAAAAGTAACCAAAGCTCTTATGGAAACAGCAACAAAATTAGCTGGGTCTAAGAACAAGTTGCATGTAAACAAATTATCAGGAAAAAACCAAAAATGTTGATGCAAAAAAGAAGACAGATGAGGACAACTAAAGAAGATGTGACTTCCAAAGTGGAATATATAGAGCTATGCAAGACAGCACGAAAAAGTATCACTGAAGACGTAAGGAAATTCAACTGTGAGCTAGTGAGGAAAGCAATTGAAAACAACCAAAGCCTAAAGATAGCAAAGGGACATCTCAGTAAGGGAAGAAAACAGATTATGGCTCTGAGAAAAGAAGATGGTTCTATAACAAGAAATAGAGGCGAAATTTTGACAAGAGTGAAAGATTTCTACTCCAAATTATATGAAAGGGATGATACATGTACTCCAGACATCATGAAAGGTACCAGAGTTCTTCCAGTCCTCCCAGCAGAAGTTGCTCATGCAATCAAGAACATGAAGCGGGGAAAGCTCCAGGAGAAGATGGAATTACTATAGACATCATACAAGAAGCAAGTGGAGAAATCGAAACAGTACTCGCCCAAATTTTCACTCGATGCCTTAATGAAGGGAAGATTCCTGAGGATTGGAACAATGCTACAATGATCCTGCTACATAAAAAAGGTGACATTGAGGATCTCAGGAACTACAGACCTATCAGCCTCCTATCAGTGGTTTATAAAATCTTCACTAAAGTTCTTTCACACCGCTTGAAGGTAACACTGGACATGGCTCAACCGAGAGAACAAGCTGGATTCAGGAGTGGCTACAGCACAATAGATCATATCCATGTACTGAGAGAACTAATTGAAAGAGCGAGGGAATATGAACTTCCATTGTGCATGGCTTTTATTGATTATGAAAAAGCCTTTGATTCGGTGAAACCATCAGCAGTTACCACGGCTCTGAAATCCTGCGGTATTGAAGATGCATACATTAATATTATTAATAACATCTATGAAAATGCAAGTGCAAAGATTCGGCTGTTTGAAAATACAACACACATAAAAATTGGAAAGGGAGTGAGACAAGGTGACACCATATCTCCGAAGCACTTTAATGCCACATTGGAAAATGTCTTTCAATCACTGAATTGGGAAAACAAAGGGATAAAGATTAATGGAGATTATCTAACCCACCTTCGTTTTGCTGATGACGTAGTCATTTTTGCAACTACCCCATCAGAGCTGCAGAGTATGATCCAGGAACTTGCTGACAAGAGTAAAGAAGTGGGATTAAAAATGAACTTTCAGAAGACGAAAGTGATGTTCAATGCTTTTACAAGAAATGAAGATTTATCGATTGATGGAGAAAAACTGGAGATAACAGATACGTATGTTTATCTTGGACAGCAGATATCAAGTGAGGGTCACATTGATGAAGAAATTAATCGGCGTACAAAACTTGCCTGGAGAGCTTTTGGAAGAAACAGCATAATTTTCAAGAGCAATATGCCATTATGTCTTAAAAGAAAAGTGTTTGATCAATGCATCCTTCCAGTGCTTACGTATGGTGCAGAGACGTGGACCTTAACTAAAAGAGACATACAAAGGCTGCAGACAACTCAAAGTAGCATGGAGAGGTGCATGCTTGGTATAACCAGGAGAGATAAGAAGAGGAACTCGTGGATCCGAAAAATGACGAGAGTGGAAGACATCATGATCAGAGTTAAATCCCTGAAATGGCAATGGGCTGGACATACTGCCAGAAGGACAGACCATAGATGGACAGCCGAAATTTTAGATTGGATTCCAAGGGACAGGAAAAGACCCAGAAAAAGACCACATGGGAGATGGGTGGATGAAATTCGTAAATATGCGGGAGTGACATGGAGGAGACTGGCACAAGACAGACCGTTGTGGAGGAAACTTGGGGAGACCTTCGTCCAGCAGTGGATTGATAATGGTTGACAATGATGATGATGATGACATAACCATATGTTTATATGGTTATGTATATAATTACAAATTGAGTTTCGAATTTATAATTCAAAGCAGATTTTTCCGTGATCAGTCCGGGTCGGGTCCAATTATGTGACGTGTGGGTCCGGGTCCAAAATGTTTGACCCGTTTAAACTCTGGTGATGGCGTCCGTTAGTTGCTGAATGTTCGGCAGAGAAGGATTCCTGTTTCGAATGATTGTCTCAATCTCAATTTTTTTAATTGGAGGTTTAACGATCACCGTGAGCAACTCAATGGGCTAAGCAGTCGCCCGTCCCTGATTTAGTGCCACTGGTTCCAGGGAATGGATAGAGCCAGTGCCGTAAGGCAAACACAACCTCCATGAGCCACCGGGATTCGAATCCGGACCCCTTCTGGACGAATGATCAGAAGCCATCGCTCCGACTACTGCGCCACCGGGGCGGAAATCTGATTTCGCAGATGTTCAATTGGAACTGTGGGGCCATTTCAGCACTTTGAAGTCAATTTCAAGCTCTTGGAAGATACAAGTTTGACGGCACGGCGAATTATCCTGCAGAAAGCACTATGCACATATTCGGATCTTCCTGATCCGTAGTGGCGTTAAGCTACCTCACGACATCCAAATGTTTTTCCAGAGTTATAAAAGAACCCAGTGCCTGCCATGAAAACAGGCTGCAGAGCATTACACCGTCTACACCAGCTTGTATATTTAACGCTAGACAGTTGGGATCCATCGATTCGCGCTGTTGACGCATTCTCATTTATCACTGTTTATTCTGGCTCATCCATCTGTTGTTGATTCTCGCTCATCCATCTGTATGTAAAAACGTGATTCGTCGAACCAGGCGACCTTTTTCCAGTCCTCAGGTGTTCAATTTTGGTTCTCTCGTGTCTACAGCAGACGAATTATTCGGTTTTCAGCAGAGACGAGGGGTGCCCAAATGGGACGTCTGCTGTTATAGCCCGTGTGTGTCAATGTGCCGCGTGCTGTGTATACTGAAATTCTGATTTCGATACCGATATTGTACTGCGTGGTTACTTGTCGCAATGGAGCCCATCTGTTTCCTCATACAATCCTCCCCAGCCGCCGTTGCCCTCGAACTTCAATCAGTCGTTTCCTTCACAAGAAGACGACTGACTTCTTGTTTTGCTGTTTGTTTACCACTTATTGTACACCCTCGATAGAGTTGTTCTTGCATAGCCGAGAAGACTGCAACTCTCTGCTGAGGTCATTTCACCTGCAATTCCAAGCGCGCGCTATCATGCTCCATATTGCCGCTACCTATGCTTGTTACACGTATGATTCCTTTGCCGCGAGCTGTTTATACCACCATCTCAACGTCATAGTTACATACTAAATGATAATGGGACGTATCTGATTGCTATTGGATGATCCTAATGATTTGCTGCTACATCAGTGTATTTGTTCAGTAGAGTTACAAAATACCAGAAGAATAGCTATACTTGATAGCGTAAGCCATAGACATGATAATTCATGAACTTCCTAGTTTTGGTGGAGCGTAGTTTTCCCACTAGGTGGCGTGATTTTTGTTTTGTTTCGGAAAAAACACAACCGTGAACAACTCATGGGACGTCCCTTATTTAGGGCTACTAGTTCCTCAGAAGGAATAGATGCAACAAGTTAGTAAAATCATGCAATGCACTGATTATGATACGCTTTCCAACATACCAGAAATCATTATTCAAGTTATGAGGATAATAGCTGAGAAATAAATCTCGCTCCTGTGCCCTGACCTTTGACCCCATTTCGATTATATTCAACAGAATTGGTTCAGTATACCTCCGTAACAACATACTAAAGTTTTGTCGTAATAGAAGAATTAATATTTTTAGTCAAGTTATGAGGATAATGGCTGTGGAATAAATCTCGCTCCTGTGCCTTCACCTTTGATCCCATTTCGATGATATTCAACAGAACCGGTTCAGTATAATTCCGGAACAACATGCTAAAGTTTTGTTGCACTCGAAGCACTTTTACATAAGTTATGACGCATGTGGGCGATGGAATGGATCTCGCTGCTATGTCCTGACCTTTGATCCCATTTTGTGCATTTTCAATAGGGTTCGTCCCCAGGTTGTCCCCTACCACATAGTAAAATTTCATCGAAATTGAGCCATTTTTACACGAATTATCGCGCAGTCGGACGGACAGACAGAAGACAAAGCTGGAGGATATACGCTTTTTCAGTCTACTGTTGGAAAGCGTAAAAAACACAGACATGCTTCATCCGGGACTTTGAACTGGGGCCCAACTCAGACGAATGGCCACGGACCACTCGGCTGGTTGGATAATCTACATATTATCGCAGCGTTTTTGTCTTCAACCTATGATGTGTCCACCATATCGTTTTCTTAACCGCGATATTTTCAAAAGTGTTCACCGGTTCACAAGAAAACAATTTTTTAAATGTTCTGTTCAAACTACTGCGAAATGTTCTTTGTATATTGGAATAGATCTCGTCGAGAGTTTTAAAACGATTCCACGCACAGTCGTGTTGCGCTCACGGTTGACGAGGTAGACTGAGTCAAACGCGGAGGTCCACCCAGAAATATTGCATCATTTCCCCCGCGCACAGAAAGCGAGGGGAGCGTCGCGCGACCAAATTATTACACAGTACGGGAATTGGACTCCATGCTGTTTACGAATATGCTAACAGGATTAGTGTACGGCACATATTTTTAACGCTATAATGATTTCAATTAGAACCTATTTTTGTTACAGGCGGTTGGCCGTAAGTCGACCCGTACTATCCGCGTAGTTAGACGTAGTCCTACGTCAAAAGAGAAATAATTTATTCAAATACCAAACTGTAATGCAGTGGAAATTACACATGACGTCGTTCATTCCATATTGGCCGTCGAAAGATCTCGCGAGCTGCTCTGCTTTGTGAAGGAATAGACAGTGAACATATTGGCAGACGGCAAGCTCAAGCGTTTCCACTTCCAATAGTGGTGGTGAAACACTTCCTGCGCTTGCGAGCGCGAGTCCGAAGAGACAGAAGGAAATCTGATGTCGCTGTAATCAGTTTTCACCACAGCTGTATTTTAGAAACACGCACGTTGCTAGGCAGTGCATCAATTTTTCTTAAACTTTCATTTCAGAGCTTTTCTAGTGATTGCTTCATGAGCAACCTACGGAATGTGGACTGCTGTTTTATTGTTAATTAATTAAATGCTTTTACTTATTTCAATCTTCAAGTCGTGTTTCGGACAAACAGAATGAATGACGGCCCTTAATCTAGTTCGGATCCTTCCAAATGCTAATATCGTCAATGTGCTCGTATGGTTATGAGCGTCTTCTGAATTTATCGTTTTCTGATGGGAATTGAGGGGAAAAAAGTAATTGAGAAAGGCAGACCCACACCTTCTCTAAAAAAGATATTGTAAAAACAATTAAAACAAGAAAGATGACACCAAATTTTCGGGTGCAATAAGCACGTCGTTTGAATCCGTTCTGACGCAAATTAAATTTATCAAAGCTGTTCAAAGTCAATGGAACCGGTATGGAAAACAATAGTATGTGACGAAAGAAAGAAGTTTTTTCAATCGGTGTGAGAGCGAAAGTACTGGTTCACGTGTTGTAGCGCCGCCTCCTACTTATGGATCTGAGGCGTCCGCGCTAATTGGTCTCTAACAACAACAAGGAAGTGTTTGTGCTTCTCAGAAACACTCCCTCCAACTTTGTTCGAGCGAACAAACGAATCCTTCTCCACTTTAATATTAGAGCTGTGATTCGGGAAGACAGAGAGACAACAGCTGAACGTACGGAATAATATTCACACTAAGATATAGTGGTATCCAGAGGAGCTTCTCTTAACAACACACAATCATTTATTACGTAAACAATTAGAGTTTAGACGGCGGCGGATTACTCGTTCTCTAACATCAGGCTTCACTAAGGATTCGACCTGACAAGAATCGTTGAACGTGAAAGCTAGGATGATTACTTCCCGAGAAAAATCTCTCTCGGCGTGGAAGTTCTAGCTAGAGTCTATCTGACACTAAATAGCTCTATATCTCAGCGAATCTTGAGAAATAGTATTCTAACTGTTCTTCTCTACCAGATGTTCCAGCCTTAGCCTGTGCTAAGCTCGCATTCCCTGTAGCGAAATATCTACTACACCAGCGGAATTCCTGCTCAGGGCCTATTCCGCTACAGCACAGCACTCTATCTCTTCTAGGATATGTGCTCGCTAAACTCCCCCTTGAGCGTCGGACACTCTTTAGCTTGGAGTGTCCCTCGGCCCATACACAAAAAAGCAAACGCTTCGCGTCTCCTTCTCTCGGAGAACTGCTCTCTCCGTCGAACGAAAGCAGACTAACTCACAACTCCTCTTCAAGGGACCTGCTAGACGACCCCCCTCCGCGCTGCGCGAAGCCCTCGGCGCTGACCTTGACCACACGCTGATCTGTTGATGTGGCTCGCCTCTACGATCACGTGGGTCACCTTTGGCGCCCTTAACCGGCCACAGCCATGGGCGGTGGCCCGGCTTCCAGCTGATGAATTTTAATCTTACCTTCCGCGTCCCCGCGGTCCTCCTCGGATCATCCATTAGTGCGTGTCTCCTTTGAGAAAATAATCCTACCGCAAAAGTACATTCTTATAGTAATACAATACATATTGTTATGTTCATACAAAGGTGGATGGCTGTTTTCCAGACTTGTAGGCGTCTGGACGACACTAACAATGTACAGCGAAAGTCACGTGTCATTGACGATGCTATCAGTTCGTCGAAAAAGGCCCCGCCCTTCTAAGGCGTGGGAAACTGAAGTCCTTTGTTTGTAGCTCTCGATCTCTGAAAAATAAAAAGGTTCGCGAACTTTCTGTCGCCATTTTGGGCTTGTAATGACTTTTTCGTCACGAAAAAGCAACATAATGTTCATCATTGAGGAATCGTGAGCTTATGCCCTCTGGTTGCAGACTTATGTGTTAAGAAAAACATGAATTTATATGAGAAACATTTTGCACCGGAAACGCTTTCCGACTAAGAAAGAATTTTTTAAATCGGACTCTTAGAAACAAAGATATCGAGAAAAATAAGATGTGATTTTACGTCCCCTGGTGGGAAAACCATGCATTATTTTAAAAAGAAAGTATTCTCAAAAGGTTTTTCCATATGAGCGGTATCGGTCCAAGAAAAAAAAATAATCGAGTTTTGAGGAGCCCAGATATTGCTGCAAATACATCAGAAGCAGAAATTAACACTTATGCCCCTGGTGGCCAAACCCTTCTTTACTAAACATTAGAAATTAAAAGAAAAGTATTTTCCATCAGGTCTTGTATGCGATACAGGAAGAATTTTTCAAATCGGAATTTTAGAAGCAGAAATAACGCAGAAAACCCAATTTACCCATGTGCCCCCTAGCGGAAAGTTTATGGTTTACTTGAAAATTTTGAATTTATAGGGAAAACATTTCGCATTGGAAACACTATCCAACAAAGAAGGATTTTTTCAAATCGGACTGCTAGAAGTAGAGATATTGACAAAAATGAGATTTACATCTACGCCCGCTGGCGTAGAAACCATGCATTATTTCAAGAAGAAAATGTTCCTAAACGATTTGTCTATATGAGTAGAATCGGTCAACAAACAACTTTTTTTTGCAATCGATATTTAGAAGCTGATATTTTGCTGCAAATACATCAGAAGCGGAAATTAAGGCTTACGCCACCTGGTGGCCAAACCATTTTTTACAAAATTTATAAAATATGCGCAAAGGATTTTTCATCAGGAGCTGTATCCGGTGCAGAAAGAATTTTTCAAATCGGAGAATCAGAAGCAGAGATATAGGGGGGATTTACTGTTACGACCCCTAGCAGAAAGTCTATGAATTACTTGAAAATTTTGAAATTATAGGAAGAACATGTCACACTGGAAACAACTATCGAACAAAGAAGGAATTTTTCAA
The DNA here is from genome assembly GCA_039090855.1 of Macrothele yani. Classification (NCBI taxonomy): domain Eukaryota; kingdom Metazoa; phylum Arthropoda; class Arachnida; order Araneae; family Macrothelidae; genus Macrothele; species Macrothele yani. The sequence goes on along the minus strand of CM077026.1, from coordinate 34,534,748 downwards.
ATCGGACTCCTAGAAGTAGAGATATTGACAAAAATAAGATATACATCTACGCCCCCTGGAGTAGAAAGCATGCATTATTTTAAGAAGAAAATGTTTCTAAAAGGTTTGTCGACACGAGTAGTATCGGTCTACAAACGACGTTTTTTTCAATCGAGAATTTAGAAGCTCATATTTTGCTGCAAATAGATCAGAAGCAGAAATTAAGATTTACGCCCTCTGGTAGCCAAACCGTTTTTCTTACAAAAATTAGAAATTATGTGCAAACGATTTCCCATCAGGAGCTGTATCCGGTGCAGAAAGAATTTTTCAAATCGGAGTTTTAGAAGCAGAGATATAGGGGAAACGCAATTGACCTCTACGCTCCCCAGCGGAAATTCTATGAATTACTTGAAAAATTTGAAATTATATGAAAACCATGTCATACTGAAAACACTATCCAACAAAGAAGTAATTTTTCAAATCGTACTCCTAAAAGTAGGTATATTGACAAAAATAAGATATACATCTACGCACCCTGGCGGAGAAACTGGAATATTTTAAGAAGAAAATATTCCGAAAAGGTTTATCGATGTGAGTGGCATCAGTCCACGAAATAATTTTTTCAACCGATATTTTAGAAGCTCAGATTTAATGGCAACTTCATGAGAAGCAAAAATTAGCACTTAGGCCCCCTGGTGGCCAAAGTGTTCTTTACCAAAAATTTGAAATTATATGAAAAAGATTTTGCACCAGGAGATATATCCGCTGAAGAAAAAAAATTTCAAATCTGAGTTTCAGGAGAAGAGTTATCGGGAAAAATGTAATTTACTTTTACGCCCCCTAGCGGAAAATCTATGCGTAAGCAAATATGTGGTATAAAACGTATTTTTGAATTCGACATCATCTGAACTTACGCCCTCTACCGGCGAAATTGTACATCGTAAAATAAAAATAAAAAACGAAATGAAGGATCATCATTCGCATATTTCAAGCTTCCCAATGCAAAAAGAGTTTTTCAAATCGAACTAATAGTTGCAGAGATATCGTCGGTATAGACGGACGGACAAACCGGTAACATAAGCACGATCTTTTTTTACAAAAAACGTGCTAAAAATTAATCAGCCATGTGAGTGATTCTTGATATTCTGATTATTCGTGGTTGAAAAAAACAAAACAAAAACGAACAGACTTTTTGCTATTGGACTTTTTTATATATACTCTGAAGACAAAGGTTTAGACTAAAGATACAGTGTGCAGACCCGGTGGCGCACTGGGCTAAGTGATGGCTTCTGATAATTCGCGCAGGAAGGGGTCTGGTTTCGAATCCCGGTTAAGGCATGGATGGTTGTGTTTGTCTTTCGTCACTGGCTCTGAATGTGTTACTTGATCAGCATTGGCTCTCTTTGTGTTACTTGATCATTTGGCATACTGTATTCCGTGTTCGCTATGTACATTGTTGATATAAAATGAATGTATTGTCTATGTCTGCCTGACAATCCTGTGCAACTATGCCAGTTTATCCTGTCACTGTATCTGTACCCCCAGGTCAGATAAATAAAGTATTTTAAACCTCCAATCGAACATGGTTTCAGCGTCTTGAAACGACGTCATAAAATATCTCCCTGAGAAGCTAATTCCGTAGTTTGGAAAAAACCTAATAGAATTTTGTTTGACCTCATTCTCACTCCCACATTTAGTTTCCGTATACATTTACAAATTCTTTGACTGGAGAATTATCACAGCAGTTTGTCAAGAATATATGTGTGTTTCTTACCCTTTTCTAGAGACAAATAAAATTTTGAAAATGAAAAATGCAGATAAATTTTTTCTAATAAATATCCCCCTCAGCAAAAAAAAAAAAAAAAAAAAAAAAAAAAAAGAAGAAGAAAAAGAAAAAAGAAGACCGCTGGAAGAGAAGCAACATAACAAAAATCATGCAGACGAAAGAAATCCTCAGCTTTACCGATGAAAAAAGAAAAACAACTTACGAGATAATGGGATCCTGGCATCACAATCAAAGAGATGGCTGACGTCCGCACTGCTCTTTTTTTCTAATTAGTACATAAAGATATGTTGAGAAATCCGTTCTTCATTATGAGTCATTGTTACTTAGAAAGGCGAATAAATGCCGCAAAATCCGAAATAGTGTCTATGCTTTACGTGTTATTCGAACCCAAGGCCACGCGTTCTGCGCTTCAAACCAATCAATGACGTCATGAGCGATGAGGGAATTTTCATCGGAAAGTCGGTTTTAGCTCATTTGTGCATCGCACAGTAGCGACTTGTGGTAAGCTGGGACGCTGGGCTGCATTCCCGTTTTTTAGATAATTCTTTTAATATTAAAATATTTTGCGTCTTTTAGCGCTCTAAGAAATTTTTAATTGTTAAAAAAAGTGCGTGCAGTCAAGTGTTTCAGTCAGTTTACAATGTGACGACACGGAACAGACGAAATCGTGACGTAAAAACTCCAAGCTATATTTAACAATACTGGTATTGCGTAGTTCTCCCCTTTTCTTACTAGTTTACTTCCATATACAGACCCACCCATTTCTTTTACTCCCATTTCATCAACGGAGTTAAATTCCTGGACTTAACCCTAACTAGCTGATTTGTACTCGGCACTATCCGGATATAACGTTAAGATGTATCCTGTATATTCTCATTTTTACTCTAGTGTGCTGTAAACACAACCCTTTGACCCCCCCGAACTCCAAAAAATATTCGGTTTTTATGCGGTGTGTAAATCTTGTCATCACTATAGTAATACATGCATACAGAAAAAATCTGCGTGCAAAATATCTCTTTATAAACTATGTTTATCATAAAAAATTTTGAAGATGACAATCCGATTTTTGGTGTAAATATGACAAGGATCTTGTAATATCACAAGGATTCCATTCATGATTTATTTGCTCCTCCGGACAATCACGGGATAGGATTCTTAACCTCCAGATTCGCTAAACATGAATGTCGGTTGCTTCCACTAGCGAATCTATAACGAAGTGAATTTCTCCGTCATTTTTATCCGCGCCGGGGTTCGAACCCGGGTCCATTCATTCCGGAATAAGTTGCTCTACCAATTAAGCTACGCGGACGTTTTATTCTGATTCCTATCTGCCTTTATGTCGTGTGCGTCCTTCTGGAAGGTACGTCACATCTCCTGGTACGTTACATCATATTCCCCTTATTTTTTTTTTTTTTTCGAAGTGCTGGAGAAAGGATTCTCTTATTTTTCCTATCTCGCGGTGTGGAAATAACATCACACCAATGCGAGATTTTGAACGGTCGGGTCATCCGGATAGTTCGGGCGCCATTATAACGAAGTGAATTTCTCCGTCATTTTTATCCGCGCCGGGGTTCGAACCCGGGTCCATTCATTCCGGAATAAGTTGCTCTACCAATTAAGCTACGCGGACGTTTTATTCTGATTCCTATCTGCCTTTATGTCGTGTGCGTCCTTCTGGCAGGTACGTCACATCTCCTGGTACGTTACAAATCCTGTGATGTTTATATTCAAATTAATCGGAAACTTGAGACTTAATCGTTTTGGGTGGTATAGTGGTTAGCATACCGGGCGCTATCCGGGAGACGCGGGTTCGATTCCTGCGTCAGGATGACGAAATTTTCAAGTTTTCTGAGAGTATCTGACTCACTCTCATTGTTATCTTCAAAAATTTGTATCGTATATAGTGTAATCCCGTATGCCATTCATAATAATTTTCTCTTTCAGAAGAAATAAAATGAGTTTAACATGCACGCTATTTATAATCTTTTATGAACCGTACGCTATTTATAATCTTTTATGCGCCGGGGTTCGAACCCGGGTCCATTCATTCCGGAATAAGTTGCTCTACCAATTAAGCTACGCGGACGTTTTATTCTGATTCCTATCTGCCTTTATGTCGTGTGCGTCCTTCTGGCAGGTACGTCACATCTCCTGGTACGTTGCATCATCTTCCCCTTATTTTTTTTTTTTTTTCGAAGTGCTGGAGAAAGGATTCTCTTATTTTTCCTATCTCGCGGTGTGGAAATAACATCACACCAATGCGAGATTTTGAACGGTCGGGTCATCCGGATAGTTCGGGCGCCATTATAACGAAGTGAATTTCTCCGTCATTTTTATCCGCGCCGGGGTTCGAACCCGGGTCCATTCATTCCGGAATAAGTTGCTCTACCAATTAAGCTACGCGGACGTTTTATTCTGATTCCTATCTGCCTTTATGTCGTGTGCGTCCTTCTGGCAGGTACGTCACATCTCCTGGTACGTTACAAATCCTGTGATGTTTATATTCAAATTAATCGGAAACTTGAGACTTAATCGTTTTGGGTGGTATAGTGGTTAGCATACCAGGCGCTATCAGGGAGACGCGGGTTCGATTCCTGCGTCAGGATGACGAAATTTTCAAGTTTTCTGAGAGTATCTGACTCACTCTCATTGTTATCTTCAAAAATTTGTATCGTATGTAGTGTAATCCCGTATGCCATTCATGATATTTTTACCGTCTTTTCATCAATTGCTAAAACACTTCTTTTCCTGCTCACTCCCCTTCTTCGATCCACAGCTCTAACTGCAGCTAATAATTTTCTCTTTCAGAAGAAATGAAATGAGTTTAACATGCACGCTATTTATAATCTTTTATGAACCGTATGTAAAATAATTTAAGCAACTCAACATCAGCAGTGTACCACTGCATGCTTCGAGGGAAATAAATATGTGCTCTCGTCACCATTAAAGATTGCAGTCATGAATGGAATAATAATACCAAAACAAGGGAAGTTTATTTGCTTCTTGCAAAGCACACGTGAAAAGAACATTTTAATGCTGATGGGCAGTGGCTACTCATCCCTATTCAAAGTCATATATCCGTTATCTGCTATCTCTTTGGCGCCCATGGAAACAGCATGATAAATATTTTTGCTTCTAGCAAAAATCCTCTTCCGTCTTTAGGAATTTCGACTTGAAACCGGTTACTGTAACTTGGACACCGATGAAAATTAACGTGCTGAATACTTACAGATGAGTTATTGCTAAAACACATACGAAAAGAAACATTCTCTTTAACAATCGTAAACTGAAAACACATTCAATTTTCGTTTGGGGGCCATGACTACATTTTACTGCAGAAAATAACGTGTTGCAAAATTTACCATTTCAGTAAATTTCCTAAACAATCAAATCTACATTTATGAAATTCTTCGGTTTAAATAGAACGTGCTTTTGCGGCGTTTTTTTTTTTTTTTTTTTGCGTGATGAAAAGAAACGGATGTGATGCTAGTTTGTTCCATTAAGCGCACGTCTCTAAATAACTGTCGTATTAGTCTGATAAAATTCCCGATGCAGGAAAATTGGAAATTACATTTGATAATTCTTAGGGATGCACAAATCCGAATTCTTGCTTAATATTATATTTGGGAGGGAATCTCACTGCTCAAGGAAAAAAAAAATCATCCCCTTCGCGTTAGTCAAAAAAAAAAAAAAGCCGTGCTGAGGCGGTTAACTGCACGCGATGAAAGAGGATCGCCACAAAGGCTGCAACCATCGTAGCATGGAGTGGCATATTATTACATAGAGACCTCATAGGAGAATTACATCTACAACACGGATTGTGTCTTTTACAGGAAGATCACCAATCAGAGTTCAGAAAACTTTAAGTATGGTATGAAGAAAAAACCAATGCTATGGTTGGGTTGGAAAGAGGAAAGAGGGGAGGGAGGGGGGGGGGTACAGACACGAGTCGCGACCGGCATCGCATGTTTTATTACACTTGCAGACTGCAATGATAATACAGGGTGTCCGAAAAGTCTTTCCCTGATTACAAACGTCATTCATATCTGCTGTATATACGTTACAGATGTGAACAGAGCACCCAGCAAGAATCATCCAATCAAGACGAAAATTGGTATGTGCAACGTATGTACATGTACAGGAAAGGAAATGATTGCAATTCTAGAGCAGCTGTGCCATTTATTCCGACGATACAGCTGCGCGAGTGGAACAAGTCAGTACGTTGCAGCGCCACCTCTGGCTCGGATACAAGTGGTTACCCGGCGTGACATAGACGCATAAAGTTGACGTATACTATTCTGAGGTACAGCATGCAAGATGGTGTCCAAATTGCGGGCCAGTTTTCTGACATTCTGGGATGGGCGTAGGTGGCGTCCCATCATGTCCCAAACATGTTCGATCGATGAGAGGTCGGGCGATAGGGCTGGCTATAGAAGGAAGTCGACATTATGGATGCAGGCCTAAAAGAGCCGTGCCGCTTGTGGCCGAGCATTATCCTGTTAAAAAATTGCTCGGTGATGCAGCGACAGAAATGGCAACACAAGAAGTCGTAGAATGTCGTCGACGTACCGTTGAGCAGTGAGGGCGGTGCGGAGGAATACAAAGGGCACCGATACAGCTGCGATCTGCCTTTGCTCCGGCCACAGAAACTGCAGTGACTGCTTCAATGGTAGGCAGAAGGCTTCACGAAGGAAGTCTTTATGCTAGGTGACCAGAACTGTGTGTGTTCCCTACCGCAGTCACTCATTGGAATATGGCAAGGCTTCACGCCAATCGGACTAAAACCCAATGGAGGTCAATACTCTTCACAGAAGAGTCCAGATTTGCTTTGCAGAGCGATTCTAGGCATGCTCTGATCTGGAGAGAAAGAGGGACATACTATCATCCCTCTATAACCTGTGAAAGGAGTACTTATGGTGGTGGTAGCGAGCTACTTTGGAGTGGCATTTAATCAGGTGGACGCACAAACCTCAAGGTGTTTCCTATTGGAAACATGAATGCTCGAGGCTATAGAGACGATGTTCTGGACTTTATGTTTGTTCTTATGCAAATGCCATAGGAGATATATTTGCCCTACGGAACTATAACTGTACTGCTCTACTTGTCACCGAGCGAGGCTGGTCGTACAATATCTTCAAGAGGAGAATTGGCCAGCCAGATATTCCGACCTTTACCCAACTGAGCATGCCTGGGATGCTGCTCTAAGGAGAAGTGTTGCTGGTTTCACAAACCTCTTCCCCTTCTAAAAACCTGCAGGAGCTTCGACAAGCTTTTGCACGAACAATTGTCGTTGGCACTTACTGAGCTCCTATAGGCAACAGCATGAAACATAATTAATAACAAGGAGCTGTACATATGCTATGTTTAAAATAGTATAACTATACTGGTAATCCGAATTTCTTGGCGTAGAATAGAAATCAAAGTCTCCAAGCTTACGCACATCAACCAGATGACTTTTCCAAGGAAGATAGACAGCAAAGTGCCTACATCCTTGAAAAAATCATCTGGTTGATGTGTGAAAGCCTGGAAACTTTGATTTCTATTCTACGCCAAGAAATTCGGATTACTAGTATAGTTATTATAAGCACACCGGGCAAAAATTTAGTCACGCCTGTCAGAACATACCTAATAACGGGTGACCTCTTCCCTATATGACAGCATGAATCCGGTGTGGTCGAGACTCGGCAAGATTGCGGATGTATTGAAAATCGATTTGCAGCCACTTGTGCCTCAATTGGTCCCAAAGTTCAGCCAGAGTACGTAGGTGTCCATTCAGGCGTTTCACCTTCTGTTCCAAATGATCCCACAGATTTTCAATAGGATTTAAATCTGAGGATTGGCCGGGCGAGACGGGGGAGACAGGGTTGCTGATTGTTCGTCGTGCCACTCAGACACAGTTTTAGCCCTGTGCACACGGCAATTGTCGTCTTGGAAGACAGGAACGGCAATGTGATGCTGCTCCTGGAAATGTAGTAAGGCAAAGGGCAGCACTTCGTTATTCAGAATGTGTAGGTACGCATGCTGGTTCAAATTCATCGTCACTGCAACGGGAGGGAGCATTTCGTGGTAAGAAGAACATCCCCCAAAACATCACAGGACCTCCTCCAGATTGAACAACACCTTCGACACAATCAGGATTAAAGGCTTCATTGGACCTGCGATGCACTCGTCACCTCCCATCATTGGAGTACAAACAAAAACGAAACTCATCAAACCAAATTACTTCGTTTCTAATCCTCCACAGTAAAGTTTTGATGCCTTTGAGCCCATTGATAATGTGCGACTTTGTGACTTGCTGTTAAAAGAGGCCTCTTCCGTGGTACACCCTCCAGGTGTCCATCGCATGCAATTCTGGTCGCAACATCCTTTCGGAAATTAATTGGAGTGGAGTTTTATTGACTGTTTGGAGGAACTGTTGCCTGGTTTGAAACCGATTTGCAGTTACTAGGCGTGAAACATGGCGGCGATCCCTGTTGGTGAAGACCGTTTTCCGGCCACAGTTACGTCGCCGATTTTCAGTTGACTGCAAACTGCACCACTATTTGTAGGCCTGCTGGACAGTACGCTTCGACACAGCAACAAATTGGGCGACTTCTTTCATTTTGTGCCCGTGGGCACGGCCAAACACAATGGCACCTTTTTGCCACTCAGTCACGTCTGTTTTACGACCCATATTGCAGACTAAATTCAACACACACGTTGCTCTACACCACTGGACGAGACAGAAATGATTCTGTGGACCCCGTGAGTGCTATTTGTAATATCTCTCAACAATGCTATCACGACTCTGTGAAACCGGTAACTTCCTACTGTCATTTCTGTTAGGGGTGACTAATTTTTTGTCTGGTGTGCTTATTTTAAGCATGAAACATTGCTACGAGGCACGCATTGAGGAACTTCAGCTATTTCATTTTGATACTTTATTGTTCATCTGATACTATATATTGTCACTTTTGTTTGAAGAAAGAGCTTCTTACGAAATGTTTTAAGTTCTTTTTTAAGGTGCGACATGATACAGGTTTTCACCAAATTTCATAACTTTATCATGTATGTTCTGAGTTATTGCGATTTTTCTGTTTTTCCTTAATTTACAGAAACCAATGTATTTTTCTTCATATCTGTGTTTCAAATTGTTTGATTTAAAGAAATCATTTTGCTTCTGATATCTTCCGGTGTGAGAAACATTTTGAGTGCGGTTTTAGATATTTCGTTCAGCACATATCTGCCGCTAGTGGACTTGAAAACCATTTTCCGCAGAAAAAAAAAACATTCTTTGCCGAAAGTGGTAGTTGAAAACTTTCGCTTTCGTAACTGGTTTCATACACTGTGCAGACTATGTATTTTAAATAAAGAGTAGTTTTCCGCTAGAGGGCGTAGGTGCACCCTGTTTCTCACTGATTTTTTACTTTCTTTCTTGTTTTTTTGCTTAAAGTCCGCTGCGAAAAATTTTGAGTATTTCCGTGCTTATTACACCTGAGAATTCGGTGTCACTTTTCTTGTTTCAAACTTTGTGGAACTATTGTACATTCACCGTTTTTCAAGTCACATACGTCCATGAACTTCTTGCCCATATATTATCATCATCATCACCTCAGGATCATCATTGTCAACCATTATCAATCAACTGTTAGATGAAGGTCTCCCCGAGTTTCTTCCACAACGGTCTGTCTTGTGCCAGTCTCCTCCATGTTACTCACACATACTTTCGAATTTCATCCACTCATCTCCTATGTGGTCTTCTTCATGGTCTTTTCTTGTCCCTTAAAATCCAGTCTAAAATTTCAGCTGTCCATCGATGGTCTGTCCTTCTGGCAATATGTCCAGCCCATTACCATTTCAGGGATTTTACTCTGATCATGATGTCTTCCACTCTTGTCATTTTTCTGATCCACAAGTTCCTTTTCTTATCTCTCCTGGTTACACCAAGCGTGCACCTCTCCATGCTCTATCAGTTGTCTACAGTCTTTGTATGTCTTTTTTAGTTAAGATCAACGTCTCTGCACCATACGTAAACACTGGAAGAATGCATTAACGAAACACTTTTCTTTTAAGAAATAGTGGCATATTGCTCTTAAATATTGAATGAATCCAAATGCTTTCCATCCAAGTTTATACGCTGATTAATTTCTTCATCAATGTGACCCTTACTATATACAGTTTACACACACACACACACACACACACACACACACACACACACACACACACACATATACACTATCTACCAACAAGTAATTGGACACCCCTGCAATCCACGATATCTGCGGCCCTGATACACGTCACAGCCGCCACCGTAAAACATCGTGTGGGAAACAACAACGCAATCAGTCGCATGCAAGATGCCACGCAGTTCGGAGCTCTTATTTTGAGAAAGGTGTAATCGTCTGGTATCACAGAAATGACCAATCCATACGTGACATATCCATCGAGTTGAAGTACCCAAAATCGTCGGTGGCCTACGTGATTGGCAAGTGGAAGATGAGAGGTGACTGTCGGAATGTGCCCCGACCCGGCAGACCCACAAAACAGGGAGTTAGAGACCGACTGGTGCCGGCCAGAGAAATTCGGAAGAATCGCACCAAATCGATGGGCCACATCCGCGAGGAGTTTCAACAGGCATCCGGGAGTGTTCTTTCGATGAATACCATCCGTAAGGAAGCCCATCTGCTTGGTTATCATGGACGTGCTGCCGCCCACAAGCCTTTGATCACCAAGTCCAATAGCGCTGCTCGGCTAACGTGGTGCAAAGAACGTCGATAGTGGACCGTTGAACAGTGGAAACAGGTTCTCTGGAGCGACGAATCAAGGTTCACCCTCTACCGTTCGGATGGCAGGGTCTGGGTTTGGTGTGTGCCTGGAGAACGCCTCCAGCCGGAATGTATTGTGCCAACTGTGAAGTTCGGCGGCGGTGGAATTATGCTATGGGGGTGTTTCTCCTGGTATGGCACGGGACCCTTGGTCGCCATTCCTGGTAGACTCAACGCCGAGACCTACTGCATCATTTTGGATGACCATGCGCTTCCTACATTGTGGCAGTTTTACGGGGTGAACCCATGTTACTTTCAGGATGACAATGACACATGTCATGTTGCGAGGTCCACCATGGTTTGGTATGGTGACAATGTGGTTAATCGAATGCACTGGCCTGCGAAGAGCCCGGACCTTAACCCTATCGAGCACTTCTGGGACGAGTTGGAGCTTCGACTTAAGGGGTACCCCCACCGTCCGAAATCAGTGAAGGAACTGACCTGTCTTCTCCAAGCCGAGTGGAAGAAAATACCGCTAGCCGTCGTACAACGCCTGTTTGAGAGTATGCTCCGGAGGGTCGCGGCTGTAACCGCCGCTCGTGGAGGCTCCACCAACTATTGAAGATGAAGAAACTTCGTTTTCCTACGCTATCACAGGTGTCTTTTTTTTTTTTTTTTTGGATTGGAGGTTTAACGACCACCGTGAGCAACTCAATGGGCTATAAGCAGTCGCCCGTCCCTAATTTAGGGTCACTGGTTCCAGGGAAGGGAGAGAGCCAGTGCCGTAAGACAAACACAACCTCCATGCCTCACCAGGATGATTCGAACCCGGACCCCGTTCTGACGAATGATCAGAGGCCATCGCTTAGACCACTGCGCCTCCGGGGCGGCATCACAGGTGTCCAATTACTTGTTGGTAGATAGTGTATATATATATCCACTACAAGAAGAAGCAATTTCAACAAGAGCCAGGAGCAAAAAGCAGGAGAAAAAACACCATTGCGAACGAGCAGGGAAAAATATGCAAGAATGCAGAAAGTTTTGAAAATTCTGAACTTTGGCTTTATCAAGGAACAGCGCTAATTCATCTCTAGAAAGACCTAGTTGAATATAGGTTTCTGCTGTGTCATAAATGCATTTCAGGTAAGTGACCCCTCAAATAAAAAAACACCTTCTAATTCACGGAAAGGTAAAAATTAAGAATACATTTAGCAAATACATTCGTGACATACTTGGCCCAACCGACAACGACTCATCGTCTACAAATCCAGGAAAACCTATTACAAAGCCCATGAGCATAAAAAAAAAAAAAAAAAAAAAAAAAAGAAAATTAACTATTGCGAGAAACATGGAGAATTTACAACTGGAACGTAATACAAAACCTGGAAAAATACTTTAAAAGAAAAAAAATTGCAATATGTACGCAGTAATGTAAAAATGTTTTACTTGAAGGCACAAATTCCATAAAATGAGACAGTAGAGCCACGTGGCTCAAAACACGCAGCATGCAACCAGAGCAAAACTTTAACAAGGAAGCAAAGCCAAAAAAAAAAAAAAAAAAAAAGAAAATACAAAGCCAAAAGGAAAGAGGGGAAAAAAAAAAAAAAAAGAAAATACAAAGCCAAAAGGAAAGAGGGGAAAAAAAAAAGAAAATACAAAGCCAAAAGGAAAGAGGGGAAAAAAAAAAGAAAATACAAAGCCAAAAGGAAAGAGGAAAAAAAAAAAAAGAAAATACAAAGCCAAAAGGAAAGAGGGGAAAAAAAAAAGAAAATACAAAGCCAAAAGGAAAGAGGGAAAAAAATTACAAAGCCAAAAGGAAAGAGGGGAAAAAAAAAAAAAGAAAATACAAAGCCAAAAGGAAAGAGGGAAAAAAAAAAAAAAAAAAAAAGGAAAACCACGCCTGTGCCAACACACATTGACCATAAATCCAGAATAACTAGCACAGAGACCAGGAGCGAAAAACAAAACATATATTTTATAGACATTTGCCGCGATACACAGCAGGACTTTTGACAAATGAAACGTAATATAAAACTTGGAAAATTACTTAAATAATGAAAAAAGAAAAGTTGCATTTGCAGTATTATAAAAATGCTTTACAAGAATGTACAAACACATTAAAAAGAGAAGCAGAGCCACGAAGCCCATAAACACGAATCATGCAACCTGAACAAAGTACAACGAGAAAGCCAGGCCAAAAATTAAAATCAAAGCTAAATTCAAGATAAAAACTACGCCAGTTTTTGAGAAGACAAAAAAAAAAAAAAAAAAAAAAACACAAACGAATGCCAGCAAGCATAAAAACGCGATAAAATACCAATTTAATTTCTTAATTTTTACCTTCCCATGACTTAGAGGGTGCTTTTTGATTTGTGAGGTTATTTACCTGAAATACATTTATGACATAGCAGAAACCCATATTCAACTAGGTCTTTGTAGAGATGAGTAATGCTGTGTTTTGGTGGTCCTTGATAAAGCCAAAGCTCAGCATTTTCAAAACTTTCTGCGTTCTTGCATGTTTTACCCTGTTCGTTCGCAATGGTGTTTTTTTCTACTGCTTTTGGCTCCTGTTGAAATTGCTTCTTCTTGAAGTAGGTGTTATTTCTGAGAATTCTTCTCTGCTGCTTTTGCGCGTTTGGGTTTTCAGAAATTTTAAGGAGAATTAAAAAAAAAAATTTCAGAATTTTTGTTCGTTCCTGAAGTTTGGTTAAAATTATATATATTAGATATATATGTATATATATCGGTCCCAGACAATTCGTCCAATGTCTATTTGTCCAATGCCGATTCATCCAAAGAGACAATTAGTCCAATGCCGTTTGGTCCTATGGACTATTCGTCCAATGTACGATAAGTCCAATGCCGATTCGTCCAATAGTACGATTGGTCCAATGCCGATTCGTCCAATGGTATCATCCTGCCAACGGCCATTTCTTTTTACTTTTAGGAAAGGGATAATAATTTAAGTTATTCTCCTTTTTATATCCTCTTGAAAAATGATTCCCACATATTTATTTAACATATTATGAACCCGATAAAAGGTACTCAACGGAACATTTCTCAGCTGTTTGCAAAGCACCTAGCCCCTAGGCCTTTACAGAAGATTTTAAGTTACAACCGAGATATATGGTATTTGTAAACATTTTATAAAACCTAATAAAAGGCATTCAATGGATCATTTCCCAGTTTTTGCAAGGCACTTAGGAAGCGGGCCTTTTTAGAAAATTTTAAGTTACAGCCTAGGTATTTGGCAAAGGTCTTCGCTCTTTCCACGTTTTATAAGTGAGTCACGGAAAAATTATCATTGGCCGCCACCGAGAATCGAACCCAGGATCTTCCAGTTACGCCCCGGATATGCTTCCACTACACCACAGCAGCCTCGAATTCCTCCAGAATCACACACGCTAACTGCCAATCCAATTTGGCAGGTTGCTTCTTGGAGCCCCGCACAATGCTGCGGATTCACCAAAGATGGTAAGCAGCAACTGAAGAAATAATTAGAAGGCGAATGAATAATTAATACAGACATCTGACATTGACCAGGAACATCAAACAAAGGTCTTCGCTCTTTCCACGTTTTATAAGTGAGTCACGGAAAAATTATCATTGGCCGCCACCGAGAATCGAACCCAGGATCTTCCAGTTACGCCCCGGATATGCTTCCACTACACCACAGCAGCCTCGAATTCCTCCAGAATCACACACGCTAACTGCCAATCCAATTTGGCAGGTTGCTTCTTGGAGCCCCGCACAATGCTGCGGATTCACCAAAGATGGTAAGCAGCAACTGAAGAAATAATTAGAAGGCGAATGAATAATTAATACAGACATCCGACATTGACCAGGAACATCAAACAAAGGTCTTCGCTCTTTCCACGTTTTATAAGTGAGTCACGGAAAAATTATCATTGGCCGTCAACGGGAATCGAACCCAGGGTCTTCCAGTTACGCGTCGGATATGCTTCCACTACACCACAGCGGCGTCGAATTCTTCCAGACTCGCACACGCTAACTGCCATTCCAATTTGGTAGGTTGCAGAGCGAAGACCTTTGCCAAATACCTAGGTTGTAACTTAAAATTTTCTAAAAAGGCCTGCTTCCTAAGAGCCTTTCTTCAGTTGCTGCTTACCATCATTGGTGAATCCCCTGCATTGTGCTGGGCTCCAAGAAGCAACCTGCCAAATTGGCTTGGCAGTTAGCGTGTGTGAGTCTGGAGGAATTCGAGGCCGCTGTGGTGTAGTGGAAGCATATCCGACGCGTAACTGGAAGACCTGGGTTCGATTCTCGGTGGCGGCCAATGAGAATTTTTCCGTGACTCACTTATAAAACGTGGAAAGGGCGAAGACCTTTGTTTGATGTTCCTTGTCCATGTTAGATGTCTGTATTAATTATTCATTCGCCTTCTAATTATTTCTCGAGTTGCTGCTTACCATCTTTGGTGAATCCCCAGCATTGTGCGGGGCTCCAAGAAGCAACCTGCCAAATTGGATTGGCAGTTAGCGTGTGTGATTCTGGAGGAATTCGAGGCCGCTGTGGTGTAGCGGAAGCATATCCGGCGCGTAACTGAAAGACCCTGGGTTCGATTCCCGGTGGCGGCCTATGAGAATTTTTCCGTGACTCACTTATAAAACGTGGAAAGAGCGAAGACCTTTGTTTGATGTTCCAGGTCCATGTCAGATGTCTGTACTTGGTATTTGCAAATATTTTACAAAACCTAATAAAAGGCATACAGCGGATCATTTCTTAACTCTTTATAAGGCACATAGGCCGCGGGCCTTTTTAGAAGATTTTAAGGTGAAACCTAGATATTTGGTATTTGTAGAAGTTTTATAAAACCCAATAAAAGGCACTCAAAGGATCATTTCTCAGGTCTTTAGAAGGCACCTAGGCAGCGGGTTTTTTTTACGAGATTTTAGGTTACAATTTAGATAGTTGGTGTTTGTAAACATTTTATAAAACCTAATAAAAGGTACTCAGGGGATCATTTCTCAGCTCTTTATAATGCACCTAGGCCGCGAGCCTTTTTAGAAAATTTTAAGTTACAACGTGAATATTTAGTATTTGTAAACATTTTATAAAACCTAATAAAAGACACTCAACTGATCAGTTCTTAAGGCCTTTTCAGCTCTTTAGAAGATACTAGACCTAGGGCCTATCAATTAGTATTCAGTATCTAAGTAAAACGAGAATATCAACTTGACTTGATATGTAAAGGCTGTGAATATGAAATCGGTAGAATAAAAACTGTTAAAAAGGCCTAAGGTCTGTGAATTAATATTTAGTGCCTGAGTAAAAGGGCAATATCATTACCTTGACTTGATGTGTAAACGTTGTGAACACGACATCGGTAAAATGAAAACTGTTAAAAAGGCGTAGGCCTAATGCCTATGAATTAGTATTTAGCGCCTACGTAAAATCGCGATATCATTAACTTGATTTGTTATGTAAACATTATGAACATGACATCGGTAGAATAAAAACTTAAAAAACGTCCAGGCTTAGGACCAATGAATTAATGTTTAGTGCCTAAGTAAAAGCACAATATTAATTTGAATTGATATGTGAACGTTATGAGTGTGACATCGGTAGAATAAAAAATGTTAAAAATGCCTAGGTCCGAACCCCGTCGAGTGTTCCAGTGGCCACTTAGTCGGACTCCACTGTATGCTACAAACAGAAACGGGGAGCTAGCCTTTTCTATTATTTAATGCGAGAGAGAAGCATCAAAGTTGATCGAAAGGCTCATATATCAGTAACTTCATCCGACAGCGAGGACAGTAAAACAAGAAAAAACCGATTCCGAAAAAAATAAATCTGTAACCACAATATTACGCATGAAATGTAATATAATTTTACATTCTTCGGACTACTGGTACTTACATGCAATGTCGAAGAAGTATCCGTACGGGTGAGAATTGTTTCGCACGAGTAGCACTTCGGGCAGATCAAATAGAATTCGACTAATCGTACTATTGGACCAATCGCGTCATTGGACAAATCGTACCTTTGGACGAAATGTCTCTTTGGACCAATCTGTATTGACTAATCGCCATTGGACCAATCGTCGTTGGACGAATCGTGCCAGACCCATATACAGTATATACACTATCTACCAACAAGTAATTGAACACCCCTGCAATCCACGATATCTGCGGTCCTGATACACGTCACGCCCGCCGCCGTTAAATATCGTGTGGGAAACAACAACGCAACCAGTCGCATGCAAGATGCCACGCAGTTCGGAGCTCTGTGATTTCGAGACAGGTGTAATCGTCGGGCATCACAGAAATGGCCGATCCATACGTGACATATCCAGCGAGTTCAAGTACCCAAAATCGACAGTGGCCTACCTGATTGGCAAGTGGAAGATGAGAGGTGACTGTCGGAATGTGCCCCGACCCGGCAGACCCACAAAACTGGGATTTAGAGACCGACGGATGCTGACCAGAGAAATTCGGAAGAACCGCACCAAATCGATGGGCCGCATCCGCGAGGAGTTTCAAGAGGCATGCTGGAGTGTTCTTTCGATGAATACCAACCGTAAGGAAGCCCATCTGCTCGGTTATCATGGACGTGCTGCCGCCCACAAGCCTTTGATCACCAAGTCCAATAGCGCTGCTCGGCTAACGTGATGCAAAGAACGTCGACAGTGGACCGTTGAACAGTGGAAACAGGTTCTCTGGAGCGACGAATCAAGGTTCACCCTCTACCGTTCGGATGGCAGGGTCTGGGTTTGGTGTGGGCCTGGAGAACGCCTCCTGCCGGAATGTATTGTGCCAACTGTGAAGTTCGGCGGCGGTGAAATTATGCTATCGAGGTTTTTCTCCTGGTATGGCACGGAACCCTTAGTCGCAATTCCTGGTAGACTCAACGCCGAGACTTACTGCACCATTTTGGATGACCATGCGCTTCCTACGTTGTGGCAGTTTTACGGGGTGGACCCATGTTACTTTCAGGTTGACAATGCCACCTGTCATGTTGCGAGGTCCACCATGGCTTGGTATGGTGACAATGAGTTTAATCGAATGGACTGGCCTGCGCAGAGCTCGGACCTTAACCCTATCGAGCACCTCTGGGACGAGTTGGAGCGTCGACGTAAGGGGTGCCCACACAGTCCGAAATCGGTGAAAGAACTGACCTGTCTTCTTCAAGCCGAGTGGAAGAAAATACCGCTAGCCGTCGCACAACGCCTGGTTGAGAGTATACCCCGGGGGTCGCAGCTGTAATCGCCGCTCGTGGAGGCTCCACCAACTATTGAAGGTGAATAAACTTCGTCTTCCTTTGCAATCACAGGTGTCCAATTACTTGTTTGAAGATAGTGTATATACACACTATATTGACAAAAATCCCCTTAAAAAGTAAATGAACGGATCCGCGGCGTTGTTAAGATGCGCGGTACACTGCAAACGGTATAAAAATAAGCCTGCAGCTGACCGCGATCATATCGCACAGTGAAGTTGAGTGAAAATGTCGCTGCGGGAAAGAACTGACTTTGAGAAAGGAAAGATTGTTGAGTGTTATATTAGTGGGTTGTCCGTAAGAGAAACAGAGAGGCGCTTATACATAACCAAGTCAACTGTTTTGGATGTACTGAATAAGTGGAAGACACATGGCGTGCCTGAAGCAGCAAAACGTACTGGCAGACCAAAAAAATCACTAATGGAGGACGTCGAAGCCTCAGGAGAGTCGTTACAGCTAATCGGCGGAGTGCTGCACTAGACCTCAGTGTACAAGTGACTAAAAATGTAGGAACCTCGGTATGTACACGTACCATTCGCAGAGAACTTCATTCCATGATTTACCGTGGTCATGCGGCTGATCATAAGCTTTTCATCTCCACTCGGAATATTACTCGTTGTTTAGCATGGTGTAAAGAACATTAATCGTGAACCGTAGATCAATCGAAACGGGTCCTATGGACTGATGAATCCAGATACACGATCCATCAGTTTGATGGCCTTGTGTGGGTATGGCGGCAGCCGGAAGACCGCTATTTACCAGAGTGTACTGTTCCTACGGTCAAATTTGGAGCTGGCAGTGAACTCGTGTAGGGTTGTTTTTCGTGGAATGGTCCAGGCCTATTGGTTATCGTGGACAAACCTGCTAACCAACACCTCTGCCTTGATATTCTGGACAATTATGCCCTACCAACTCTGTGGCAATACTATGGAACCAAGTCTTGTTGGTACTAGCAGGGTAATGCACCAAGCCATAAAGCAAGTACTGTTACCGCGTGTTTTGACGATAATTCCGTATCGAGTGTATACTGTTCACCACAGAGCCCTGACCTTAATCCCATAGAGCACCTATGGGATGAATTAGAGCGCCGCATAAGAAGTTTGGAACCAAGGCCTACTATTAAGCAACAGTTAGTGGCAGCATTACGTACTGAATGGAAGCGCATACCTATCGTTGTGTTCCAAAACCTTGTCGAAAACATGTCTCGGAGGGGCATGCATTAAGGCCAAAGGTGAACCGACACCGTACTATAATGTATGTGAAAAAACACTATGTTGTGTTTCTCTTCTAGGTTCCGGTGACTTGTCAATATAGTATGCGTGTGTGTGTGTAAAGAGAGAGAAAGGGATTGTGACTGCTTTTAGTAGTAAATATAAAAAACGGCATCACTTTTATTTCAAAATAAAACACGAACGAAATAGAGTTTGTTTCCAGCTTCTTTGTTTTTCGTGAAATAGAGTTTTCTGTTTTCTTTAAGCATTTCGAACACCATCTTGTTTTGAGCAGGACGTTTTATGAAGTTTATAAATAAATGTTAAAATTTGAAGAAAGGATTCGCTTCTTTCGAAACAACCAAATCAAAATGTAAAGCAGGGCAACGTGTGAAAATTCCAGGATCGACTTTGTAAAACTTGACCGAAGTTATTTATCTTGTGCTTTATAGCTAAATGCGTCGTAAGCCGAGACACATTTCCGCCCTTTGGTCTTTGTTTGAGTGAGAAATTTGGCGAAACGGGCATTTCGGTGGAAAATAAACTTTGGCGAAAACATTGGCCTTATTTTCTTTCTCATTCCGTTGGGCAAACACCTTTAGCAATGGAACAAAAAAAAAAGTGTGTTGTTTCCGGATTTCTGTGTAACTCAGAAGAAAATGGTTTATGGGATATTTCCGTGCTATCAGGATTCATAAGCGGCATAGAAAGAATTTTTGGTTCATGCTTCCCCCCCCCCCCTGCTCTTTCTTTGTATGTGGAGGAAGTAGCGAAAGCAGAAATGAGTTTTGCGCGTTCTCTTTCCCCTCTCAGTACTATAGATAATGGTTCCAGCTCCCGAAAACTGCACATTTGGGTTAATGTATTCCGTCTCCACATAAACGCCTGTTTCTGAAATGACGTTCATAGAATTTCATCAAAGTATTTTTGTTAGCATTGAATGCATTTCTCTGGTGTAATTTTTCTAATAAGTTAACAAATAATATACCCCTAAAAGATAAAAAAATTCCTCATTTTCACATGCTTTATGAATTATATCCTCTTCTTCTTTGGTGTGCTTTGTTGACTATTTCAAGATCGCTAACTATTAATTTTTTTATGGGCGGTATAGAGATAAACGGACTTGAATCCGGTGGTTTTTAAAATTGTGCAAATGGGCTGCACTTTGAATTAAAAGGAGTAACATTAAATCCGCTTACTTATTTAATATGTACGTAATCAAACGATAATAGCCGAAAAGTCGCATTAAATATATAGATAAACACATCTTCCCTTAGGCGCAGATTGTGCCCCCGAGATGCCGTGATATTTTCAGAAAAACCGTTCGAGAAAAAGCCCATTTTCTCGAAGATGTTTCGGGACGAACGAATAATTATTTTGGCATTTATGAATAATAGTTGTTAACTTTATTTGAGCATTTATGAAGTTATAAAAATAAGTTATTTCCTTAAAAACGAAAAGAGGAACTTTTTCTTCTACCCATGGTAATGACATTTATGTGAGAAAAGTTCCGCTGAATCAAGCACCCTTTTTTATAAATAGATTAAAATTAAGCTAATTATAGCTAGACGTAGGTCGTTGGACTTGGAACCCAGGGTCATTGGTATGCTGTAATCTCCGTTTGTAATCTTGAAACAGACAGTAAAAGGTATAAATTCAGTGGAAAATACAGTACAGATCCCTACCCAAGCGCGTGTTGATCTCCCTCTAGCTGAAATAACAGCCTGTAACAGCAGAGGCATCGATTCCACCAATGGAGGGTTTCCGGAGGTAATGTCAGCCATTTCCTTTGCGGTATTGTCCACAACTCTGCCAGAGACGACTGTCCAGGAATCATTTATCTGATGTTACCCTCCACGGCATCCCAGACAGCTTCGACAGGGTTGAAATCCGGTTATCTTGGGGGATACTGGATGGTTTCAAGCTGAAATGAGTGTTCCTCGAGCCATGCCTGAGTGGTTGGAGCCTGGTGGTGCGGTGCATTGTCCTGCTGGAACAGACCATCTGCCGCAGGATGAGCGAAGGCTATAAAAACGTGAAGCTGATGCCAGCACATGCTGGTAGCGCACAGCAATTAAGGACCTATCCAGACACCCAATGTGTCCCAAAAGAAAGCTCCGCAAACCATCCCAGAGCCACCACCGTTTTGAACATGGCCGACTTTGCAGGACGGGGTCATGGCCTCATGCTGTCGACGCCACACCCGCACCTTCCCGTCATCTCCGTACAACGTTCAAAACTGGATTCATATAAACACGAAGCCTCTCTGTAAAGGTCCAGTTTTGATGATTCTGGCACCACGCGAGGAGTAATGTCTGATAACGAGCAGTCAATAGCGACACACGAGTAGGGCGTCAGCTCCTGTAGCCCAGGGTACACAGCGTGCTGCGCACCGCTCGCTCCCTGGTGCTTCTTGGGGCTCCGACTTTTAACCAGCATCTGATTTGTGCCACCGTTGCAAATTGATCGGTATGTATGAGCCTGGATAGTCAACGTCGACCCGGATCATCAATGAAGTTTGGTTGGCCGTCGCTTGCTCTCTGGGAACTGGTACGTCCGTCGACGGTATACCAGCGATACACCCTTGATACGGTTGCCCTCGGGAACCCTAGGGGTTTTACCACTTGAGTGATAGAATAACCCATCTGTCTTGCGCCGACGTTGCGTCCACGATCAAAGTCGCTCAGTTCACCACGTTTACACATGCTTGTCGATTACGACACACTGTTGGGAAGCACTGGTGTCCGCCTATTTATGGCCTGCGTTCGGTTTGGGTCTGTTCCATACTGCTTGGGGGATGGCCATGTTAACTGCCCATCACCTCTATCTCTAATGTTTGTCGGTTGCAATACACTGTTGGGAAGCCCTGCTGTCCGCCTATTTATCGTATGCGTTCTGTTTGGGTCTGTCCCACTCTGCTTGGGGGATGGCCATGTTAACTTCCCATCACCCCTATCTCTAATGTTTGTCGATTGCAATACACTGTTGGGAAGCCCTGCTGTCCGCCTATTTATCGTATGCGTTCGGTTTGGGTCTGTCCCACTCTGCTTGGGGGGATGGCCATGTTAACTTCCCATCACCCCTATCTCTAATGTTTGTCGATTGCTATACACTGTTGGGTAGCCCTGCTGTCCGCCTATATATCGTATGCGTTAGGTTTGGGCCTGTTCCACTCTGCTTGAGGGGATGACCATGTTAACTTCCCATCACCCCTATCTCTAATATTTGTCGATTGCGATACACTGTTGGGAAGCTCCACTGTCCGCCTATTGATCGCCTGCTTTCGGTTTGGGTCTGTTCCACTTTGCTTTGGGGATGGCCATGTTAACTTCCCATCACCCCTATTTCTAATGTTTGTGGATTGCGATACACTGTTGAGAAGCCCTGCTGTCTGTCTATTTATTACTTGCGATTGGTTTGGGTCTGTTCCGCTCTGCTTGGGGGATGGCTATGTTAGCTGCCCAACACCCCATATCTCTAATATTTTGTCTACTGAGTGTACAAGTGTCTTTACTTCTATCATATTGTTTAAGATACGAGACGCATTCTGCGATTTCGAAAATTGCTCATGTAGGTCCGATATCGATTTTAGAATGCCGTAACAGGCAGTGGAATGTTCAAATATCCTTTGTGAAAAAAAAAAAAAAAAACTTGCGAAGGAAAAATGAAAAATTTTAGTGAAGGCAACTTTCACTTCCATATCCCGAAATGTTTATAACAATGCATTTGAAAAATTAATTAAGTTCTGCCTTTTTTTTTTCAAAAGTTACCGTCAATTTTGCATTCCGATAGAAACTCTTATGTGAATTATTCTCTCCACGTCGTTTATTCACACGTGATAACGTTTAGATCAGTTAATCTCGAAACAGTTTTCATATGAATTTCAGAAAAGAAAATTCTGAAGAGAAAAATGCCTTTCCTTTTGCGTTCGAAATAATCGGAGGAATAAACAGAAAACAGAGAAACATCGCATTTTCATATTTATTTGCTAGAGTATAATTTTTATCTGTGTGAGAGTTTCGACAGCAAGCCGAAAAGTCAGTTTATTCAGTGTTATATCTGAAGCAGAATTGTGACGTGCAATATGATCAAATTCGTTTTGAAAACGACTGTTTTATGAAATTCGTGCGAAGTACTGATATCTGATATATTTGTATTATATTCTGAGCAAATTTCTTAGGAACATTTTAATCAGAATTTTGAAATATTGCTTTTCTTCTGTATCCATGTGCTTTGTTTGGCTCATCCGTCTTGCAATTTAAATTGCATTTTACGTTGGTCAAAAAGGCTGATTCGCTTTTGTGTTAGCATGTTTGCACACTGAAAGGAAGGAGCATCCAGTGAAAGATATTAATTAACTAAAATGCCTCAAAACCACCTTGAAAGATTGGAAATATTCTGCCTTATTAAACTTCTTCTCTTGATTTCAAATATCTTTATGTTTTATTTTTGACTAAATTTATCGATGTGCACATGCTTCAACTGGTTTAATTTAATCAGCGCAACGCTGAGGGGTTGCATTGTTCCATAGAAGCCTTTATTCTTCCAAACAGGAAATTACTTCAGGCCCGTAAGTTGAATAGAATACCTCACATACACTTTTTTGGAAAGACGCTTTCCCACAAGAATTTTTGTCCTGGCTCCCGATCTCTCTCTCTCTCTTCTTTTTTCTCTCAGCGATTCCTCTCGGGCTTATTTTCGCTCATGCGTTTTGTGCAGATAAAGTGCTTTGAGTTTACTTTACCCATTCGATTTCAAGGTTTTAATCGATTTCAGCAATCGGCTTACAAGACTCCAGTCAAAAAGAAAAGGAAAGGAAGAATTCTATCGACCCACGAAACCATCTACTACTTGCTGTGCTCTCCTAATGCTGAATTTATTCGTCAAACAGATATTATCTTCATATTAAGCTGGATAATTTGGTAATAACTGCTTTTCAGAGAACGCTAAAACGAAAAATTTAGAGGATTTATATACTTATGATCATAGGTCCACATTTTCCTGCTTGATGAGCTTATCTGTTTCATCTTCTTTAAACATGATTGTATTAAGTGGGAAAAATCAACCTAGGAGAACAATATTTAAATGCCATCGTGTTCAACAGGAGATCTGAGGTATGTTGGAAGAACTGCATTAATTTATTTGTTCTTTCTTTGCCAGGATAAAGGACTTGTTAGGTCCACCACTTTCTTTTATTGTTTTATTTACTGACACTTAGATACTTTATATAGATGGCGCTTTTAGTATACGTGTGCAAGTATGTTATCTACGTCGCGTGAAATGAATGCACCATTTCCTTGCATCAGGCACGTGGAAATCGCTCATCAACGTTAAACTGTTCTGAATTGTGATATGATAACCAATCTTTACAAGAGCCTTAGTTTTACGCAGTTAATCCCTCCCGTAGATACATTTACCGACCATCTATCTCCCTGTGCAAAGCAGCTTTAAAAAACTGATGAATGCTCAAGTGAATATGTTGTACTTAGATATTCATTACTCAAGTGAACTAAAATCTAAAAATACACTGCTGGCCACCCAAAATGCAACACCAAGAAGGACACGAGATAGCAAAGCCAGATTTACTGGACACATAACAACAGATACAATGATGAAACGATTGAGCTTACAGGCCCGTGCGACTTGCGAAACACGCAAACATCAATAGTTCGTGTGGCCCACATGGCTGGCAATAACGGCCGCTACACGCAGCGGCACCGAACGGAAGAGGCTTTGGATGTCGGCTTGGGGTATGTCGGTCCAGGCTGCTTCCACACGTTGCCACAGTTCGTCAGGCGTAGCCGCGGGTAGTTCTTGCCGGGCCACTTGGTTGCCGATCAGCGACCAGACGTGTTCGATGTGCGACATATCGGGAGAAGAGGCGGGACACGGCAGCAGTGACACCTGGTGGGCCGTGAAGAATTGTTGCACGATGCGTGCCACGTGCGGGCGCGCATTGTGCTGTTCAAACGTGGCCGCTGGCAGGTCCTGCAGGTAAGGGAGGACTACAGGCCCCAAAACGTCGGAGATGTAGCGGTGGCTGTTGAGTGTACCGGCGATGCGTACCAGAGGGGTGCGGGTGTTATATCTAATTGCGCCCCAAAACATAACGCCAGGCGACGGACCGGTATCGCGATGCATAATGCAGGCGTCATACAGTCTCTTGCTGCGGTGCCGCCACACGCGGATCCGACCATCGTGGTGTTGCAGGCAGAAGCGGGATTCGTCGGAGAAGACAAGGTCGTGCCATTCCGTAGTCCAGGTGCGGCGTTCAACGGCCCACTTCCGCCGCACTCGCCGGTGGTGTAACGTCAATGGTAATCGGTGCAATGGGCGCCATGCGACAAGTCCCCGCTCATGCAGACGACGTTGAATGGTACGTGCTGACACAGGTTATTGCGCAATACACCCTAATTCTTACGCTAACGTTCGTGATGTGGCGGTGCGAGCCGTCAATGCCCGCCGCACATCATGCCCGTCCTCTAGTTAGGTGGTGTGCCCGGCTGCGGCAATCGCTCACGTCGGTCCGTCCGTCCCTCCTGCACCCACCGAATCCATACTCGCCTCACTGTGGCTGGATGTCGTCCCACACGGGTGCCGATGTCTCGGTACGATAAACCGCTGTCGCGATAAGTCACTATTCATCCTCTGTCGAACTCCGAAACGTGCTGGAATGACTGCCGTATTCTGCGACGAGGCATCAGGAAGCTTCCCACGCACAGGTCTGGCAGTACAACACACTTCCACTACTTACACCCTGCTTTCTGTGCACCCTTCTTATAGTACTTCTCGGTGGCGTGCAGGGTGTACATGATTTGCATATGCCCTGCAATGCTAATCGTTTGCAAGTCTTATCGCAGGCGATGCATGCTGCGAATTTCAGGCCAATCGGATGCTTCCTTCTTGGTGTTGTATTTTGGGTGGCCAGCAGTGTATATTTTTAAAATGTTATTTCATATCTTCATAAATCGATGCATAATTTTCTTTAAATAAACGTCACGTAACATTCTTCTTCACCCTATGTATCTTTCAGATCTAAAGTGAAGGAGGAATACTTACTTTCGTCTTTTAGATAGTATTCTTTATTGAAAATGAGTAGTCTTCGTGTGCTTATATTGGCGGGAAAAGCACTACAAGTCCATTCCATTTGTTCTACATGTGAGACATAAATTCGAAAATTTAACAACGTGAGAGTTCAGCTCCTCAACAAATTCATGCGCTGTTTGTTGCTAACGCTACCCGTTTTTAACAAGATCCACGTACGACTTGATTTAACAGAGTACACAATTTTGGGCACTGCTTCGGGAAACGGGGTGAGGGACAGTTTGTGGGCAATAAGACAGAGATAATTTATTTATCGGTGGTCTTATGTTAGGTGTGCAACTGAATTATCGGCCACAGGCACGACACTTTGACAGCAAATTATAGCAAATCGAATACGTACCTAATCAGGGAAATAAGCCATGTCGTGTTGGATACTTTTGAGCCATCGGTCAGGAAGCTGCCGAATGCCACTGCGGAAAAAAAGAGGGCTGTTTCGAATTGATAAAGTCAACAATACTTGTGTGGACCTCCTCGACAGAAGTGAAGTGCGTATCACTCAGGTGATGTTGCAGGGAGCGATACAGGTGGTAATCCGACAGGGAGAAGTCTGGAGAAAACGCCGGGTGGGACAAAATCTTCCATCCTAGATCGGTGATCGTGTTTAAAGTAGTTTTCGCGGTGTGAGGACGCGATTTATCCTGAAGCAACAGGACCGACCTTCTGCCCTTGCCAGTGTATGACCTTTTCGCCTCCATGGCATCACTCACACGAATGAGTTGCTGACAATAACGCTCAGCATTGACCGTTTCACCAGGTGTGAGCAACTCATAGTGTACGATACCGTGCTGATCCCACAATATGCACAGCAACAACTTCCTGGCATGGATATTCGATTTGGCGGTATTGGTGGTAGGCTGACCTAGATAAGCCCACGATTTGCGCCGCTTAGAATTATCGTAGAGGATCCACTTCTCTTCACAGGTCAAAATCTTGTAGATAAAGTCCTTCTTCTTGAACCTGGAGAGCAAGGACACGGTAACATCGTAGCGTCTAGACTCGTTCGCAGCTGTGAGTTGGTGGAGCACCCAGCGGCCCTCCTTGTAAATCTATCCAAGCTTATGCAGGTGCTTTGGAATGGTTTTCCGTGTTACTCCGAGTTCCTGGGCGAGCTCTGACTGCGTGCGACAGGGATCTGCGTCAAACAGTTGTTCCAGTTCCTCATCGTCAACTTTCTGTGGCTGTCCTGGACGTTCTGCATCACGGAGAATGAAATTTCCCTGCTTAAACCGCTGGAATCACTTCCTACACATACTGCAGGACACAGCAGCCTCACCCAAAGCAGCATAGATCAACAGCTGGGCTTCCGCGGCACTTTTTTGCAGCTGAAACGCGAACAGGAGGCAGTGCCTCAAATGTTGCTTCTCGAACGACATTGCTTTCACCGTCAACTTTCGTTCCTTTTCGCACTACAACTGTGAGGTTACGGTTGCCTGGAAAACTGTTGGATGGCGCTGCAATCAGACATTATCGCACACAGCTATTTACACATTTGCCGACGTTCTATGAAAGTTAGCGGTTAGGGGCCCAGAATTAAGTTGCACACCTAATATATTCACCGTTTAGAAAGATGAGAAGGGAGAGATTTTGTTGTTAGCCACTTGCCTTGAATTTACTCTGTGCTTTCGAAATTTATATTTTTAAGGAGTATCGTTGAAAAGGGACCGCATCTGTTTTTTTAATGCCGTGCACAATTCTTCTGCCTTGTTGAGAAATTTTCACTGAATAAAGCGCACTGTTAAACAAAAATTGCACGTTCGGTCAATTGGTGATGAACTGCGAGGAATAAGTGCTATCGAGAATTGTGCAAACAAGAAATATGAAAATGCAGAAGAGTTCATACTCCGTGTAGTACGTTAAGAACAAAGGAGCAGTTTTAAGAAACTTCGAAGAAAGTGATGTTAAATAAAATGCAACGTGAGGGGTTTTTTTATCTTGGAGGGAAGAATAAGGTCAAGATGTCATCTGCTATGTCCCTCGCAGCGTAGGCTGAAGGGTGTCGTCGCAAATGTGACCGGAGTTGAAATGGTAGCAAATGCGACCGGAGCTGAAATGGTAGCAAATGCGACCGACAGGGGCAAAGAGGAGTGGGGAAGAAAGGAGGGAGGCAGGGGGGGGAGATTATGTGTTGACTAACTGGGGTCCTCGAACGGTAAATGCGACCGGGAGTTGAAATGGCATCGAACAGATCGCGTTTTTAGTTTGCAATACGATATCCAGAGATTCGTTCTGAAACATGGAGACGTTAGAATTGAGGTTATTTTGTAAATACAAATAATACAATAATTATTTGATTTTTGCTAAAAAAGACTATTAAACAGGAAATGGTGATATTGTCATAGCCCGAATTTGAAGTTAGGGGCACTTGAAATTTTTTTGCGAACAGTAAGCCGCAAAAAATCTGCTTCCATGGCTGTTTATGGATCGCCAGTCCGATACTGAGCGATCGTATGAAGACCTGAAATTTACGGCAGCTATTTCTGCAGAAATTTTAGGAATGATAATTCCGGATACGTGTAAAATAATCTATGAGGAATTAAAAGAGTAATACATGAAGGTAGGAAATGTTTTCTGGGTAATGATATTTTCTACATTTTCTAACTAATTGTTATTATGTAGTTGTAATAAAGTCAGAGTATAAATAAGCTATCCTTAAAAATGACAAATGAATCTTAGCCATATTATTTTTAAATATTTTCTGGAGATCTAAAATTCATGTGGGAGAAACTGCCCTGTGAAACCTCAGACACGCTCTCAAAACACTGAAGTCCTGTCGCGTTGAGACTGAAGTACGTACTTTCGTACAGAACAATTTCTTTTACTGTATGGAGAAAACGCATCAAATACCACCCGTTTCGTCAACCCGCATCGCCAGCAGCTCACTCATTCCTCTCCCCGCCATCTGACCTTCCTGCTTTCTTTCTTTCCCATCCCTCTGCTTTAAGCCAGTCGCATTTACCACCATTTCAACCCCGGTGGCATGTGCGACGGTCACATTTACGACTGCTTCAGGCTGAAGCCGGTTTCTCAAATGACTTTGAGGTTCGAAGGAAGTTTGACGAAAGAGCCACGCCCCTTATCCACCCCAAACAACAATTTGGTCCCTGTTTTGCTTGTTTGGAGACAAGTTTACACAACATAAAAAATTCATACGAAGAGGATTAAATTTTCAACACTTTCGGCTCAACTATTTGCTGAAATCGCCCAAAGAACGCTAAGTTATAGTAAAATAGATTAAACCGAGCAGAATATTAACACAAAATTATGATTCGTTAACTTCCATGAAAAATCAGATTCACAGAATTGTCTTTTGACATATCAATAACATGATGTTGTTATGAACTGAAAAATGCCACAGAAAGGAATCCATGTATACACACAAGCAAATTTCCTGAGACAGAGCAAGTCATCTGAAAATATTTTATTACATTTTTATCACTTGCGTAATTTTTTTTTTTTTCACATTTGTCTTTGACTGAGAGAGTGGGTGTCCAGAAACAAATGGCACCATTTTAAATACATTATTGCTTGTTTAAAAATAATTTTCGGTATGGTTTTATTATAAGGTATTTCTCATGATTATTCTATGTAACGTGTTTAAAAATATGGCGATATCTGTACAATCATGTTTATCCTCGTTCCTAGTTCTCTCGAAAGATTAAAGACAATGAGAGGAGTACTGTCATTTTCGTCCAAGTGACACAAAATATGAAGATTTTGTCAGTACTGTAAATGTTTTATTTCTAGCTATGCTCAGCTGTTCAGAAATTTCACTGCTCCTAAGCCATAATTTTGGCGCTCACATGACATCTGTATTGATTTTATTTGCTTTTCAGAAGTATTGTTTTTTATCTCATCGTGTCTTTTGAGGATCTTCCACAGTTTCACTAACCGTAGTGTGTTTATACTGTATCATCCTGCTTTGCTCGATCGCCAGTGTTTGTTCTTTTCTCATTTCCAATTTTTTTCATTTTACATGTCTTCATCTTGGTGCTACAAAACTTAACATTGTTGTCAATGCTTTCTTCTATTTCTCTTTTTATTTTTGAATAAAACTACATTAACACAGAACTTCTTTGTATACCCAAAAGCATTTTTCTCGCATTATGTCTTGAAGACTAAAGAACTTTCACAATTTACTAAAATGGATATGTTAATACCATCCAACTTCGCTCCATTGCTAAGATCTATTTTCCGTCCTTACATCAATTTCATCTGTTGCAACCAAATACAGTCAACCCTTGCTGTACCACCAGTAGTGTAGAAGTGGGGATTCGAATCCACATACCGCATGCCGCATGCGGTATATGCGGTATATACCGCATGCGGCATGCGGTATATGCGGTATATGCGGTATATACCGCATGCGGCATGCGGTATATGCGGTATATGCGGTGTATGCGGCATGCGGTATATGCGGTATATGCGGTATATGCGGCATGCGGCATGCGGTATATGCGGTATATACCGCATGCGGCATGCGGTATATGCGGTATATGCGGTATATACCGCATGCGGTATATGCGGTATGTGGCATGCGGTATATGCGGTATGTGACATGCGGTATATGCGGCATGCGGTATATTGGGATTAGAAACCCCATGGGGATTCGAATCTCACCATACCGCATGCGGTATATGCGGTATGGTGAGATTCGAATCCACATGTGGCATGCTCTCCAACGTGAAGCAAGAGTTTATTGAGCAACGAAACTCGCACTTTTTACCGGTGGCAACACTATTTAATCCGTCTCCTCTTCTAAATGGAAGCAGAGGTAATAAGTTAAGCTTTTCGGAGGTGGCAACCCTGTGTAAGCCAAAATGAGTTGGGATGACGGCCATAAAGGGTTAAATTTATGCCTCCACTTGGGGAAATACCAAAAATAGGGTGTCAAAGGGTTAAACATCGCTCTCCAACGTGAAGCAAGAGTTTATTGAGCGACGAAACTCGCACTTTTTACCGATGGCAACACTATTTAATCCGACTCCTTTCCTAAATGGAAGCAGAGGTAATAAGTTAAGCTTTTCGGAGGTGGCAACCCTGTGTAAGCCGAAATGAGTTGGGATGACGGCCATAAAGGGTTAAATTTATGCCTCCACTTGGGGAAATCCCAAAAATAGGGTGTCAAAGGGTTAAACATCACTCTCCAACGTGAAACAAGAGTTTATTCACCGACGAAACTCGCACTTTTTACCGATGGCAACACTATTTAATCCGACTCCTTTCCTAAATGGAAGCAAAGGTATAAAGTTAAGCTTTTTGGAGGTGGCAACACTGTTTAAGCCCACATGAGTTGGGCTGACGCAAATTTCGACTATAAAGGGTTAAATTTATGCTTCCACTTGGGACAATCCCAAAAATAGGGTCTCAAAGGGTTAAACATCGCTTTCCAGCATGAAGTAACAGCTTAGTGAGGTATAAATCTAGGGCTTCAAAGGGTTAATTTGTGCCTTAAGAGGTTAAGCTTATGATCAGAAGTTGGAGGAAATTAATAAATACAATGTTAAACATCGCTTTCCAACGTGAAGCAAGAGTTGATTGAGCAACGAAACTCGCACGTTTTTCCAATGGCAACACTCCTACATGAATTGGGGCACGTGTTTTTATTTTGGGAGGTCATTTTAACCCTCCTTGTAAATATACGTGGGTGAAGTGGGTTCATTTTATCCACCAAACGTTTTTAACCTCTTGGGGTTTTTGGGTTCCCAATCTACTTGATTAAAACACACAATAAAATTTCCATGCGGTGGTTATATGAAAAATTTCCCACCAACGGCGATTGAAACAAGCGGATTTAAGGGGAGATTTACAGTTAATTTAACTGTAAATTTAATTTATAGTTAAATTATTTCGTGGTAAGGCATCTATAATGTTGGTTCTAAGCAGCCACGCCAGCCCGTTTTTCTTTGTGTTTGTGTACGATAATGTTTTATCGCTCCCAAATATGGGAACGATGTTGGCGCCTTATTACATTAATGCAAGATGCAAATTAAATGCAAATCACTTATATGCAAGAAGTTTACACCCGTGCGGTTTGCTCACACACATATAACTTAAATCTATGGCTTTTCCTAACCATCGAAGTGAGAACGAAGTTCCAAAAAACCTATCAAAAAGAAATGTTGGCGCCTTATTACATTAATGCAAGATGCAAATTAAATGCAAATCACCTATATGCAAGAAGTTTACACTCGTGCGGTTTGTTCACACACATATAACTTAAATCTATGGCTTTTCCTAACCATCGAAGTGAGAAGGAAATTCCAAAAAACCTATCAAAAAAAAAAAAAAGACACTTTGAGGGAATTAGCCAACGAGTGACCAAGATTCTCTCGTTGCTACTGACACAGGCGCAACGGTTTTTTTTATCGAAAACTTGTTTATTCAAACGGTTCCCGAGAATATGAAACATCAGACTGAGATTATAATACTAATATTTAAGAAGCACCCAGACATTATATCCTGGGATTCAAATGGGCAATTTATTTTCAAAGGAAATGTTAAGGATAATTCCAATACTGTTGACTTGATAGATTTCTTAATGAGAAGTAAATCTGATAATGCCAGTATTTTCGCATTACCACAATTTTCTCAAGCCTTGAAAGTAATACAGTTACTCTCGAGGTATGTAAAAAATAAACGTGTATTTCATCACCCAACTGAAATAGTTCCAAAACACCCCCTAACTAAAAGAGGTGGAATCGATTGCCATCTCCCTTCTGGTGGGAAGGGACCCTATGAAAAGAATAAACCTTGATGTTTCCAGTAATCTGTATGTGTTTTTCTCTTGAGTATGTTTCATCTACAAAATATTTACCGTTCATCAAAATAATAATATTGCACATCAGAAAAGGCTGGTTTTGTTCGCTTCGAAAAATGGTTTCGGGCGAAATTCGTTCGTTTCATTTTTTAACCCGGTCGAATTCAGACAACGTGATTTCAGCCTGAGAACGTTTTTGATTCGGTCAAAGGGCTGTTTTTGATTCGTTAAATATTTAAAATGTGTATATTTTCCGTTGATTAGCATGTGGAATTAACGAAAGACAAAAGATCGGTTTTGAATTAATGAAAAAAAATGCAAATGGTCAAATTTAATTCACTCATTTATGACATGGGAAGATTTTACATATGCATTTTCATAGCGAAGTGTGCTTCGAATTTAGGGAAATTGGTATTATCTTCGCAGATCATTCATCAGTGAATGACATCAATTCATTAGAGAAAATATTAATGAATTGACGCTGCCTCATTTTCTTATAGAGAATGCCGTATTGCGAACTTATTCTGCGTTTCGGGCATCTACATTCAGGCGCAATGCGCTCCTACCTACACAGAGATGATATTCACATCTCTGCATAGGTAGGACTTTTAAAAAAATTGTAACTCTTTAGCAGTCTTCACAACACAGTACACAAGGTCTTTCATGCACGGAGGTGAGAAATTTCGGTGGTACTGGAAGATCACCAACTACATCTACAAACTGACGTGCTAAGTCCATGGGTTGCAGTCTCACAACGGCTCTCTCAAAAAATCGTGATGCACGTTTTTCCCCTGTTATGGAAAGACAAGCGTACAACTCCTGGTTGTATAGTCAATATCCTTAGCCGACCACGAGTGGCAGTAGATTAACTCAGCCACCCTACATTGGATAACATTGTGAAGCAAGACCAAAAGCGATGTAGTTAGCTCCATTTCATCCTCATCCTCCGAAAGCTGCGTCGTTGAGGGATTCTTTACAAAATGTTTCACAGAATTCCTAAAACATTCACCAAGCAATGTAGCGCATATAATACCCCATAGCTTATCTTCTCCATGAATATTATCGACATTAAAAGTGAAGGCCTCTAATGCTGCCTGGAAGAATTTTGCTTTCCTACACTACATTCTATGTAATCTCATTTTTCTAACACCTTCATCAAATGTGGAGATAAACAGTTCATTACGAAGCACAAAAGTTTGCGGTGGATTGCCAATATTCTCCAAATTTTTCATAAAGTCCCAAACAGACGACAGTTTGAAGGTGAGGCCATTTCTCATCCACATACCTCATCATAAGGTGTGTAGGGTTTCCGATGCCTAGACCAATCCACATACCCCATCATGAGGTATGTGGGGTTTCAGAAATGCCTAGACCGCATGTCTCTTCCCGACTCACACAAGGGCCAGATCCTGATGTCAAATCTATGGATACTCCTACTGCTCCGGCTACGCAATCCCCGTCAAGCAACGAGATTGTTCTTGTGTGAGTCGGGAGGAGAATTGCGGACTAGGCATTTTCTAAGACGGCGGTTCAAGTTCATTTCTGTTCCTATAAGAAAGAATGAAGTCTGAGAGTGGAACAATGGATGTAACAACACTCATTTTACAAAGTTTTGAGATGTCATATATTGGATGATGGCAATGAAAGAATAAGAAAGTTTGATGCGTGCTTTTTTGAGATGCGAAAAATTGATTTAGTCATGTGATCCAAACGAACTTTATGAAACATGAACGTTCCAAATATTGACATACTAAAAAATGTACGTTTCAAATACTGACTTTAAGAAAAAATGAACGATTCAAATATGGACATTTAGTTGTGCGGTATTTTCCATGTTATTCTATGAGATTTTAGTGATTTGAAGAAAACGAAAATTCCAAAAATCGCCCTCTTAGGGAAAAACAACAAAACCATTTTTGACTTGTGAAAATTTATACGGTTCAAAAACGAACTTTTTGAAACATGAACGTTTCAAATATTGGCATATTGAAAAATACACGTTTCAAATATTGACTTTTATAAAAAATAAAGGACTCAAATATTGACTTTTAGTTGGATGGCATTTCTCATGTTATTCTATGGGATTTTTGCGATTTAAAAAAAATGAAAACTTAGGAAATCGCACTCTTAGTGAAAACGTCAAAGCCATTTTTTGACTTGTAAAGGTTTAATCGATTCAGAAACGAACTTTATGAAAAATGATCATTTCAAATATTGACTTTTAGAAAAACATGAATGAATCAAGCAACTTCATAAATTCATTCTGAAAGACTTCTGTCAGCTCGCTTTCCCAACTTCAAAGTGAATGGGAGCGAAAATAACATTTGAACGCATAAACGCATTTTGTTAAGACTGCATGAAGTTATGCACATTGTTTACTGGGTTCTTGTAAGAGGCTTAGTTATTGTTTTTGTAGAAATAATTTCTAAGAATAGAGAAAATATGTCTGTATACAAGGTGAATCGTTAAGAATAACATTAACGTGGAACTATAGAGTTTGATGTGGAAATGACATGAAAGCAACTAATTGAGGATGTTTGTTTCAGTGTGGGATACTTCTTGTTGTCTATTTCTTTAAAAGAGACAAGAGAAAACATATTTAGAATACGATTGACTGTTCTCTTTGTTCAAGACTAATATGATCTTGAAGTAATTAAATAAATGAGCTGTGATCGGAAAAACAGATGCGATAGGAAAAACCCATTTAAAACGAAAGTTAACGCCTAAAGGGAAATACAGCAAACGCAGAAGTTTCACATGTAGTGTAATGTCTTGCACGTTAAAACTGGTCATTGAGTGAATGAAAAATACACAGAATTTTGACGCATCTCGATGTAAAGCGAAATAAATGAGGAAAAGGAATGTGTTTAAGTGTGTTCATACTAACTTTGGAGAGTAGAGTAAAATGACCAAATCAAAAACGGACCCGAGGAAAATTCATGAACTCAGATTTCGTCTTTTAGAAGAAAAAATGAAGTTTCAAAATATTGACCTTTAGTAAAACATAGGATTTTCAGAAACTTATATTTAGTCGATTTACATTTCCCTTATAATTCTATCGGAATTACATGGGGGAATTCTAGTATACGGCGTTTTTGACTCACGAGGTATGTGAATGTTTCTGATCCATGAGGTATGCAATGAAATCCCTACTCCCGACGAAACGTAGGGATTTCATTGCATACCTCATGGATCAGAAACATTCGCATACCTCGTGAGTCAAAAACGCCGTATACTAGAATTAGGGATTTCATTGCATACCTCATGGATCAGAAACATTCGCATACCTCGTGAGTCAAAAACGCCGTATACTAGAATTCCCCCATGTAATTCCGATAGAATTATAAGGGAAATGTAAATCGACTAAATATAAGTTTCTGAAAATCTTATGTTTTACTAAAGGTCAATATTTTGAAACTTCATTTTTTCTTCTAAAAGACGAAATCTGAGTTCATGAATTTTCCTCGGGTCCGTTTTTGATTTGGTCATTTTACTCTACTCTCCAAAGTTAGTATGAACACACTTAAACACATTCCTTTTCCTCATTTATTTCGCTTTACATCGAGATGCGTCAAAATTCTGTGTATTTTTCATTCACTCAATGACCAGTTTTAACGTGCAAGACATTACACTACATGTGAAACTTCTGCGTTTGCTGTATTTCCCTTTAGGCGTTAACTTTCGTTTTAAATGGGTTTTTCCTATCGCATCTGTTTTTCCGATCACAGCTCATTTATTTAATTACTTCAAGATCATATTAGTCTTGAACAAAGAGAACAGTCAATCGTATTCTAAATATGTTTTCTCTTGTCTCTTTTAAAGAAATAGACAACAAGAAGTATCCCACACTGAAACAAACATCCTCAATTAGTTGCTTTCATGTCATTTCCACATCAAACTCTATAGTTCCACGTTAATGTTATTCTTAACGATTCACCTTGTATACAGACATATTTTCTCTATTCTTAGAAATTATTTCTACAAAAACAATAACTAAGCCTCTTACAAGAACCCAGTAAACAATGTGCATAACTTCATGCAGTCTTAACAAAATGCGTTTATGCGTTCAAATGTTATTTTCGCTCCCATTCACTTTGAAGTTGGGAAAGCGAGCTGACAGAAGTCTTTCAGAATGAATTTATGAAGTTGCTTGATTCATTCATGTTTTTCTAAAAGTCAATATTTGAAATGATCATTTTTCATAAAGTTCGTTTCTGAATCGATTAAACCTTTACAAGTCAAAAAATGGCTTTGACGTTTTCACTAAGAGTGCGATTTCCTAAGTTTTCATTTTTTTAAATCGCAAAAATCCCATAGAATAACATGAGAAATGCCATCCAACTAAAAGTCAATATTTGAGTCCTTTATTTTTTATAAAAGTCAATATTTGAAACGTGTATTTTTCAATATGCCAATATTTGAAACGTTCATGTTTCAAAAAGTTCGTTTTTGAACCGTATAAATTTTCACAAGTCAAAAATGGTTTTGTTGTTTTTCCCTAAGAGGGCGATTTTTGGAATTTTCGTTTTCTTCAAATCACTAAAATCCCATAGCATAACATGGAAAATACCGCACAACTAAATGTCCATATTTGAATCGTTCATTTTTTCTTAAAGTCAGTATTTGAAACGTACATTTTTTAGTATGTCAATATTTGGAACGTTCATGTTTCATAAAGTTCGTTTGGATCACATGACTAAATCAATTTTTCGCATCTCAAAAAGCACGCATCAAACTTTCTTATTCTTTCATTGCCATCATCCAATATATGACATCTCAAAACTTTGTAAAATGAGTGTTGTTACATCCATTGTTCCACTCTCAGACTTCATTCTTTCTTATAGGAACAGAAATGAACTTGAACCGCCGTCTTAGAAAATGCCTAGTCCGCAATTCTCCTCCCGACTCACACAAGAACAATCTCGTTGCTTGACGGGGATTGCGTAGCCGGAGCAGTAGGAGTATCCATAGATTTGACATCAGGATCTGGCCCTTGTGTGAGTCGGGAAGAGACATGCGGTCTAGGCATTTCTGAAACCCCACATACCTCATGATGGGGTATGTGGATTGGTCTAGGCATCGGAAACCCTACACACCTTATGATGAGGTATGTGGATGAGAAATGGCCTCACCTTCAAACTGTCGTCTGTTTGGGACTTTATGAAAAATTTGGAGAATATTGGCAATCCACCGCAAACTTTTGTGCTTCGTAATGAACTGTTTATCTCCACATTTGATGAAGGTGTTAGAAAAATGAGATTACATAGAATGTAGTGTAGGAAAGCAAAATTCTTCCAGGCAGCATTAGAGGCCTTCACTTTTAATGTCGATAATATTCATGGAGAAGATAAGCTATGGGGTATTATATGCGCTACATTGCTTGGTGAATGTTTTAGGAATTCTGTGAAACATTTTGTAAAGAATCCCTCAACGACGCAGCTTTCGGAGGATGAGGATGAAATGGAGCTAACTACATCGCTTTTGGTCTTGCTTCACAATGTTATCCAATGTAGGGTGGCTGAGTTAATCTACTGCCACTCGTGGTCGGCTAAGGATATTGACTATACAACCAGGAGTTGTACGCTTGTCTTTCCATAACAGGGGAAAAACGTGCATCACGATTTTTTGAGAGAGCCGTTGTGAGACTGCAACCCATGGACTTAGCACGTCAGTTTGTAGATGTAGTTGGTGATCTTCCAGTACCACCGAAATTTCTCACCTCCGTGCATGAAAGACCTTGTGTACTGTGTTGTGAAGACTGCTAAAGAGTTACAATTTTTTTTTTAAAAGTCCTACCTATGCAGAGATGTGAATATCATCTCTGTGTAGGTAGGAGCGCATTGCGCCTGAATGTAGATGCCCGAAACGCAGAATAAGTTCGCAATACGGCATTCTCTATAAGAAAATGAGGCAGCGTCAATTCATTAATATTTTCTCTAATGAATTGATGTCATTCACTGATGAATGATCTGCGAAGATAATACCAATTTCCCTAAATTCGAAGCACACTTCGCTATGAAAATGCATATGTAAAATCTTCCCATGTCATAAATGAGTGAATTAAATTTGACCATTTGCATTTTTTTTCATTAATTCAAAACCGATCTTTTGTCTTTCGTTAATTCCACATGCTAATCAACGGAAAATATACACATTTTAAATATTTAACGAATCAAAAACAGCCCTTTGACCGAATCAAAAACGTTCTCAGGCTGAAATCACGTTGTCTGAATTCGACCGGGTTAAAAAATGAAACGAACGAATTTCGCCCGAAACCATTTTTCGAAGCGAACAAAACCAGCCTTTTCTGATGTGTAATATTATTATTTTGATGAACGATAAATATTTTGTAGATGAAACATACTCAAGAGAAAAACACATACAGATTACTGGAAACATCAAGGTTTATTCTTTTCATAGGGTCCCTTCCCACCAGAAGGGAGATGGCAATCGATTCCACCTCTTTTAGTTAGGGGGTGTTTTGGAACTATTTCAGTTGGGTGATGAAATACACGTTTATTTTTTACATACCTCGAGAGTAACTGTATTACTTTCAAGGCTTGAGAAAATTGTGGTAATGCGAAAATACTGGCATTATCAGATTTACTTCTCATTAAGAAATCTATCAAGTCAACAGTATTGGAATTATCCTTAACATTTCCTTTGAAAATAAATTACCCATTTGAATCCCAGGATATAATGTCTGGGTGCTTCTTAAATATTAGTATTATAATCTCAGTCTGATGTTTCATATTCTCGGGAACCGTTTGAATAAACAAGTTTTCGATAAAAAAACCGTTGCGCCTGTGTCAGTAGCAACGAGAGAATCTTGGTCACTCGTTGGCTAATTCCCTCAAAGTGTCTTTTTTTTTTTTTTTTTTGATAGGTTTTTTGGAATTTCCTTCTCACTTCGATGGTTAGGAAAAGCCATAGATTTAAGTTATATGTGTGTGAACAAACCGCACGAGTGTAAACTTCTTGCATATAGGTGATTTGCATTTAATTTGCATCTTGCATTAATGTAATAAGGCGCCAACATTTCTTTTTGATAGGTTTTTTGGAACTTCGTTCTCACTTCGATGGTTAGGAAAAGCCATAGATTTAAGTTATATGTGTGTGAGCAAACCGCACGGGTGTAAACTTCTTGCATATAAGTGATTTGCATTTAATTTGCATCTTGCATTAATGTAATAAGGCGCCAACATCGTTCCCATATTTGGGAGCGATAAAACATTATCGTACACAAACACAAAGAAAAACGGGCTGGCGTGGCTGCTTAGAACCAACATTATAGATGCCTTACCACGAAATAATTTAACTATAAATTAAATTTACAGTTAAATTAACTGTAAATCTCCCCTTAAATCCGCTTGTTTCAATCGCCGTTGGTGGGAAATTTTTCATATAACCACCGCATGGAAATTTTATTGTGTGTTTTAATCAAGTAGATTGGGAACCCAAAAACCCCAAGAGGTTAAAAACGTTTGGTGGATAAAATGAACCCACTTCACCCACGTATATTTACAAGGAGGGTTAAAATGACCTCCCAAAATAAAAACACGTGCCCCAATTCATGTAGGAGTGTTGCCATTGGAAAAACGTGCGAGTTTCGTTGCTCAATCAACTCTTGCTTCACGTTGGAAAGCGATGTTTAACATTGTATTTATTAATTTCCCTCCAACTTCTGATCATAAGCTTAACCTCTTAAGGCACAAATTAACCCTTTGAAGCCCTAGATTTATACCTCACTAAGCTGTTACTTCATGCTGGAAAGCGATGTTTAACCCTTTGAGACCCTATTTTTGGGATTGTCCCAAGTGGAAGCATAAATTTAACCCTTTATAGTCGAAATTTGCGTCAGCCCAACTCATGTGGGCTTAAACAGTGTTGCCACCTCCAAAAAGCTTAACTTTATACCTTTGCTTCCATTTAGGAAAGGAGTCGGATTAAATAGTGTTGCCATCGGTAAAAAGTGCGAGTTTCGTCGGTGAATAAACTCTTGTTTCACGTTGGAGAGTGATGTTTAACCCTTTGACACCCTATTTTTGGGATTTCCCCAAGTGGAGGCATAAATTTAACCCTTTATGGCCGTCATCCCAACTCATTTCGGCTTACACAGGGTTGCCACCTCCGAAAAGCTTAACTTATTACCTCTGCTTCCATTTAGGAAAGGAGTCGGATTAAATAGTGTTGCCATCGGTAAAAAGTGCGAGTTTCGTCGCTCAATAAACTCTTGCTTCACGTTGGAGAGCGATGTTTAACCCTTTGACACCCTATTTTTGGTATTTCCCCAAGTGGAGGCATAAATTTAACCCTTTATGGCCGTCATCCCAACTCATTTTGGCTTACACAGGGTTGCCACCTCCGAAAAGCTTAACTTATTACCTCTGCTTCCATTTAGAAGAGGAGACGGATTAAATAGTGTTGCCACCGGTAAAAAGTGCGAGTTTCGTTGCTCAATAAACTCTTGCTTCACGTTGGAGAGCATGCCACATGTGGATTCGAATCTCACCATACCGCATATACCGCATGCGGTATGGTGAGATTCGAATCCCCATGGGGTTTCTAATCCCAATATACCGCATGCCGCATATACCGCATGTCACATACCGCATATACCGCATGCCACATACCGCATATACCGCATGCGGTATATACCGCATATACCGCATGCCATATACCGCATATACCGCATGCCGCATGCGGTATATACCGCATATACCGCATATACCGCATGCCGCATGCCGCATATACCGCATATACCGCATATACCGCATATACCGCATGCCGCATACGGTATATACCGCGTATACCGTATATACCGCATGCCGCATGCGGTATATACCGCATATACCGCATATACCGCATGCCGCATACCGCATATACCGCATTCCATATACCGCATATACCGCATGCCGCATACACCGCATATACCGCATATACCGCATATACCGCATGCCGCATGCGGTATATACCGCATATACCGCATGCGGCATGCGGTATGTGGATTCGAATCCCCACTTCTACACTACTACCACCACTCAATTTACCGTCACCCTTGCATAACGCCACCCCTTGGGTCTGAACAAACTTGCTTTATGTAAAACATCCCTTGATATACCTCCACACCCTTGGCATCCGCCAACCGCCAATGTATATTACTGTCCTTAACCTACCTTTTCCAACACAAACCATACTTGATGTTACCGCCACCTGCGTGTTGTGTGCGAATCGCCTTCCCATTTTTTCGGAACATGATTCAGTTGGGGCGAACCTTTTAGGGGGAAAATGGCACATGTTGCCTTGGGCACAGGTCAGCTGCTCCTTCGGAAAACATGGCACAATGAGGGAGTCCATCTGGACTGCTCCAACTTTCGTAGAGTGACACATGAGTCAAAGAAGAGGAATAAGCCACATAGCTTTATCAGTTTGGGATACCATTACGACCTGGATTTATTGCGAATTGGAGGAGGTTAATCTATTTCCATTTATTAGGACTTAATGGATGTCTCACGACCCTTTACCCCTCAATCATGTCCTCTTTTGAGATAAATAGAAGCATCAACGAAGAGTTCCTGTGGTGGGCCTGGTTGCCTTCGATTCAAGCAGCTGATTTTTGAGTTGGGGCGTTGTCTGCTTCTCACTCCCACCCTGTCCGTTTTTTCAGAAGAAAAGTGCTTGCGTTCTTTACCATCTACCAACTGTCAATTAAGATGGCAAATGAGTCGACACCTTTTTCCAAGGATATGACGCATCTTTTGACTCATGTGATGTTTGCTGTCTTTAGTTTATCTCCTTGGCTCTGCAAATCAGTTTTCAAGCATCAAAATTAGAAAAGAAAAAAAGCTCTCGTTGCTGTTGTTTGCTGTTTGGAAAAAAATCTATCGAAAAGAGCAGTCCTTACCATAAAAGCAGAAGACTAAAAGATGCAAATAAGGCAATGAAAATATTGAAATCCAAAATGCAAATGAAAATGGACGATTTTTTAAAAAGAAACTACGCATGTAAAGCTATTTTGTGTAATGCCATTCATTTTTACTTGATGAAGTTTTAGTAACACAGCATGATGCTTTTCCTGTTATTATGATGTTAACATTGTCTTTCTACTATGCAAAGTAAAGTTCCGTATTTAATACATACTTCATTATCGCATTACTTCTGAGATACAAACCGATATTCCGAACTGCAGTGCGCACTAGGTAAACAACATATAACCGTACTTTTTCTAATTAACATACACTATATTGACAAAAGTCACCGGACACCTAGAAGAGAAACACAACATGGCATTTATTGACATATATTAGTACGGTGTCAGTTCGCCTTTGGCCTTAATGCCTGCACTGACCCTTCGAGACATGCTTTCGACAAGGTTTTGGAACACAGCGATAGGTATACGCTTCC
This sequence comes from Macrothele yani, assembly GCA_039090855.1. NCBI lineage: Eukaryota > Metazoa > Arthropoda > Arachnida > Araneae > Macrothelidae > Macrothele > Macrothele yani. Next base: position 34,491,521 of record CM077026.1, on the reverse strand, counting down.
ATTCAGTACATAATGCTGCCGCTAACTGTCGCCTAGTAATAGGCCTTAGTTCCAAACTTGTTATGCAGCGCTTTAATTCATCCCATAGGTGCTCTATGGATTAAAATCAGGGATCTGTGCTGGCCAGTCCGCACACACGATACGGAATTACCGTCAAACCTCGCCCTAACAGTCCTTGCTTTATGGCTCGGTGCATTATCCTGCTGGTACCAACAAGGCTCGGTTCCATAGTATTGCCACATAGTTGGTACGGCATAATTGTCCAGAATATCGAGGTAGACGTGCTGTTTAACAGGTTTGTCCACGATAAACAATGGGCCGGGACCATACCACGAAAAACAGCGCCACACGAGTACACTGCCAGCTCCAAACTTGACCGTAGGATCAGTACACTGTAGTAAATAGCGTTCCCCCGGCTGCCGCCATACCCACACACGGCCGCCAGACTGATGGATCGTATATCTGGATTCATCAGTCCATAGGACCCGTTTCGATTGATCTACGGTCCACGATAAATGTTCTTTACACGATGCTAAACGACGAGTAGGATTCCGAGTGGAGATGAAAGGCTTAGGAGCAGCCACACGACCACGGTAACCCATGGAATGAAGTTCTCTGCGAATGGTACGTGTACATACCGAGGTTCCAGCGTTGTTACTCACCTGTACACTGAGGTCTTATGTAGTAGTACTCCGTCGATTAGCTGTAACGACTATCCTGAGGCATCGACGTCCTCTATCACTGATTTTCTTTGGTCTGTCGGTACTTTTTGCTGCTTCAGGCACACCATGTGTCTTCTACTTATACAGTACATCCAAAACAGTTGGCTTGGGTATGTTTCAACGCCTCTCGGTTTCTCTTATAGACAACCCACTAATATAACATCCAACAATCTTTCCTTTCTCAAAGTCAGTTCTGTCTCGCCGCGACATTTTCACCCAACCTCACAGTGCGATATGATCGCGGTTAGGTGCAGGCTTATTTTTGTACCGTTAGCAGCTGTACCGCGCATCTTAACAACGCAGCGGATCCGTTAATTTGTTTTTGAAGAGGGTGCCCGGTGACTTTTGTCAATATAGTATATTTTTAATTTAACGGTAATTATAGCTTTCGAGGAATCGTAATTATTACGGGAGTTAAATTTTGACATGGACATTTGTTTCTAATATATTAGTTTGAAAAACTGTGCGTATTATTGTTCTGCGTTTGTCAACACTGGTTTCTCACGCTAACAGAACGCCACTTGTTTCTTTAATTTTCGTTGCCATGACAACTCACGCATTGCAGAAAGCGAAATGTTTCGACTTCAGTGCAGCAGAGAATAATAATTATCAAATTTCTTTGCAATGAAGGTGCGAGTGGCAGTGAAATTCACCAGAGACTTCAGCCATAGTTTGGCGATTCGTGTATGTTCCGTTCATCCGTCTTCGAATGGTGTAAAACGTTCGAGGAAGGCAGAGAAAGCATCGGCAACGAACCGCACAAAGCACGACGGGCAACTGCTGTTAACGACGACATGACTGCGCGTAAATGAGCTCAAACGGAACAACAGGATGATTACTGTAAGTGATCTGAGCTCTGCACTGAACATCAGCGCTGGCAGTGTGCATACCATCATCCACGATGAGCTGCATTTTAGCAACATGTGTGCCAGATGGGTACCGAAGCAGCTGTCCGACGAGCAGAAAGCCAGCAGGTGCGCCAGATGGGTACCAAAGCAGCTGTCCGACGAGAAGAAAGCCAGCAGGTGTGCCCGATGGGTACCGAAGCAGCTGTCCGACGAGCAGAAAGCCAGCAGGTGTACCAGATGGGTACCGAAGCAGCTGTCCGACGGGCAGGAAGCCAGCAGGTGTGCCAGATGGGTACCTAAGCAGTTTTCCGACGAGCAGAAAGTCTCAGACGTGTGATTACAGTGGACGAGGCATGGATTAATCACCATACACCGGAAAGGAAATATGCAAGCATGGAGTGGAAACACAGTTATTCATCCCCACCCCAAAATCTCAAAATTAGGGCATCGGCAACGAAGGTAATGGGTGAGGTGTTTTGGGACATTAACGGTATTATTCTTACGGATTTCCTGGAAGATCGTCAAACAATCAATGCCACCTATTACAGCGATTTCCTCAAGAACTCCCTTAAGAAAGAAGATACCAGAACTCCCCAACAGTGGAGTATGTCTTCGCCAAGACAACGCCAGACCCTACGCCGCTGAGAATTTTCCGTGACTCAGTTATAAACGTGGAAAGAGCGATTACCTTTGTTTGATGTTCCTGGTCCACGTCAAGTGTCTGTATTAATTATTCATTCGCCTTCTAATTATTTCTTCAGTTGCTGCTTACCATCTTTGGTGAATCCCCAGCATTGTGCGGGGCTCCAAGAAGCAACCTGCCAAATTGGCCTGGCAGTTAGTGTGTGTGAGTCTGGAGAAATTCGAGGCCGCTGTGGTGCAGTGGAAGCATGTCCGGCGCGTAACTGGAAGACACTAGGTTTGATTCCCGGTGGCGGCCAATGAGAATTTTTCCGTGACTCACTAATAAACGTGGAAAGAGCGATGACCTTTGTTTGATAACTATGTGAGCATTAGAGGAGTTGGGATGGAACCTTGTACCGCACCCTCCGTACATCCCAGGGATGTCACCATATGACTACCACCTGTTCGGCCCATTAAAGGAATTTTTGGTAGGGCAGAAGTTCAGATCAAATGAAGAGGTAAGAAGTGTCGTCCTGAGATGGTTTAATAAACAGAATAAATAATTCTATGAAACTGGGATCCGGAATCTTCCAAAACGCTGGAAAAGATACATGGACCACGACGGTAATTACTTCGAAAAGTAAGTCATGTAACATCAGCTGTATGGTAAATTAATATATTTGATTAAAAAAAAGTCCAGGTCAAATTTGAATCTCCTCATAGTAAAATATTTGTTACCTGAAAATAATTGACAAATTTGATATAACGCCACAATGCAATGGATAAAACAGTGTTGCCTGTGTAATGCTGCATGCATATCAACTCCAACAATTAGTTCGATTTAGTACAGATATCCTTCCACAATCACATGGAACTCAGTATATGCAGCCAATGAAGTAAGTGGATTTATTTTATTGAAGGTATTTTGCCACTAAGTTTCAGTGGATCTGGTTTCATCATTGTAGGTACGCTGAATTTCAAATGCAAAATGAACACATTCCCTGACACCTCTGGGTTACGAAATACTGTAAATATAAACTGAAATAGTAATATCAGAGAGTTCCTATTCGTGAGAACTGTCACGCATAATCACCAGTTTTGGCGCTCTTTACAAAGACAATTTTTGTGCATAATTACTTTCTATTGTTGATATGGAGCATTTCTAAGTTTGTACAGTTCTAAAAATCAAGCTATCATAGACGATCTTTTCATCATTTTTAATCATTTTCGCACATGCCACTGCGGCATATTAGATCAAAAAGGATTTCCATTGCTGATTAACGAAATATTTTAATTTTCGAAACAGCACAAATTAACAAAATACATAAAGAACATGTTTACAAATCACCACCCGTTGACTACGCCGACTTTATTCTTACAATCCACTAATTATCTTATCAGAACATCATTATCTTATTGTCACAATCTTATGAAAAGGTCTGCTTCAGTTGTTTCATTTGTTTTTACTCCTTTTTCTTCTAAACTTGCAATCAGTAAGTTCCTACCACGGCGATTTTATAGCATCACGGAAGGACACGCAGATAAAAGGAAATGAGTAGTAAATCCCAATTTGGACTATTCCAGAGTAGCTCGGTGAATAATCTGCACGATTTCGTCTGCTCATCTTGGCATACTCAACTAATCGCTTTTCTTCTAGTGACGTGACGTCATTTATTTGTTACAGAAACAATCATAAGCACAAAGACGCCACCTCACTGCACGCACAGTGCACTATACGCAAAACACATTTCATGTCAATGAAAGTTATGATTTTCAGTAGATGACTGTTCTATCGCACAAACCCCGCAGCAGTCTCCTTTATTAAAAATAAATCAAGTTGTTCTTTCCATGTAACATAACCACAGAAATTTGAAAATTTAATCGCCCTGGAAGGGAATCGAACCTGCATCGCCCAATTTGCGCTTGAGTATGCTAACCATTACACCACCCAGGACAATGAAATCCAAACAACTGAAGCTAAAATCTGAAACGTCCGACATTTTGATTGCACTACACTAGTCGAAACAAACGTGTCTCATCTTAGTGCTAAGTTAGCTAACCAGCAAATGAGTAAATATCACGTTGAAACACATAGAATAATTATTACAGAAATAAATCAAGCTGTTCTTTCCATGTAACATAGCCACAGAAATTTTAAAATTTAATCGTCCTGGAACGGAAATCGAGCCCGCATGTCCCGATATACCCTCGAGTAGGCTAAACATTATATCACCCAGGACAATGATCCATAACAAAGCCAGTGTAGCATTGGCTCGCTCGGTCTCTATCGCGGTTTCAAAGTGTCACAAATCTTTCTCAGCATCGCCGTCACAGACTAGTCGAAGAATATGTTGATATGACGTACCCTTCTTCTCTAGAGATACGTAGATGGCCCAATTCCGACTGTCGGCTCATCTCCGTTGCTGCTTTTCTCTCTACCAAACGCTTTCAGATTCCTGCTTCATCCGAAGTTGCAACCGTATTACGGAGAACCACCTGCTACAACTGCAGGCGGTAGAGGGGCCGAGTGCAAGATGAAGAAGGAGACGCAGTGAGAGGACGAAAGCAGAAAGGCAGCTAAAGAGAAAGTAAAAGAAAGGAGGAGGGAGAGGGAGCGAAATGGAGAGAGAAAAACAGAGCAAGGGAAGTGAGGAACATGGAGATAGCTGAGGGAAAGGGAAGAGAGAGAGAGAGAGAGAGAGAGAGAGGGTGAGATATAGAACAAGTGATAGGGGGACATATAGCAAAGAGAGATAGTGGAGAGAAATGGGGGAGGTAGAGGGGAGAGAGAGAGAAAAAGATGGAGAGTCAGGTACAGAGTAAGGCAAGTAAGAGAGAGAGAGAGAGAGAGAGAGAGAGAGAGAGAGGGTGAGATATAGAACAAGTGATAGGGGGACATATAGCAAAGAGAGATAGTGGAGAGAAATGGGGGAGGTAGAGGGGAGAGAGAGAGAAAAAGATGGAGAGTCAGGTACAGAGTAAGGCAAGTAAGAGAGAGAGAGAGAGAGAGAGAGAGAGAGAGAGAGATGGTGGAGAAAAGGGAAGGCAAAGAGGAGAGCGAGAGAGAGGAAAAGAGAAGAGTAAGAGAGATAAGCTGAAGAGTGAGGTAAAGAGCAAGTGAGAGTGAGACATATAGCAGGGAAAGATAGTGAAGAGAAATGTGGGTAGAGGGGGAGAGAGGGGGAGAGAGGGGAGGGGAAGGGAAGAGAGAAATATAAGCTGGAAAGTGGGGTGTGATATAGAGAGACATATAGCAGAGAGATATAGTGGAGAGACATGGGAAGGTAGAGGGGAGAGAGAGAAAAATCTTGGAGAGTCAGGTGCAGAGAAAAGCAAGTAATAGGGATAGATATAAGAGAGAGAGAGAGAGAGAGAGAGAGAGAGAGAGAGAGAGAGAGAGAGGAAGAGGGGAGAGAAAGAGAGATAAGCTGAAGATTGAGGTATAAAGCAAGTGATTGAGAAACATATAGCAGAGAGAGATAGTGGAGAGAAATGGAGGTAGAAGAGAGAGAGAGAGAAACAGAGATGGAGAGTCAGGTACAGAGTAAGGCAAGTAATAGAGACATATGTAGTAGAGGAGAGAGAGAGAGAGAGAGAGAGAGAGAGAGAGAGAGAGAGAGAGAGAGATGGTGGAGTAAAGGGGGAGGTAGAAGGAGAGAGAGGAAAAGGTGAAGAATGAGGTATAGAGAAGTGGAGAGAAGCGGGGGTAGAGGGGGTGAGAGAGGGGAAGGGGAAGGGAAGAGAGACATAAGTTGAAGAGTGGGGTGTGATATAGAGAGACATAGAAAGGTAGAGGGGAGAGAGAGAAAAAGTTGGAGAGTCAGGTACAAAGAAAAGCAAGTAATAGAGTGATATATAAGAGAGAGAGAGAGAGAGAGAGAGAGAGAGAGAGAGAGAGAGAGAGAGACAGACAGACAGACAGAGAGAGAGAGAGAGAGAGAGAGAGAGAGAGAGAGAGAGAGAGAGAATGAAGAGTGAGGTATAGGGCAAGTGATGGAGAGACATATAGAAGAAAGAGATAGCGCAGAGAAATGGGGAGGTGGAGGGGAGAGAGAGAAAGAAAAAAAGGTGGAGTGTCAGGTAAGTAATAGAGATATATATAAGAGAGAGAGAGAGAGAGAGAGAGAGAGAAATAGAGGTACTAGAACTTCTTTGTGTCCGCTGCATTTCCAGAGATGCAATTTTTCTTTTGCCTGTTAATTCCGCAATCAATAGGCATTCTTGGACTAGCTTACTTGCTCACATTACTTAACGCCTTTTTCAGCGAAGTGCTTTTTCTATTCATTTCTTTTTATTTCTTTATTCATTGAGAAACGACAAATCCTCCACATAATTCACTATAATCGCTAAATGAGTTTAGCTTCGGTGGTCCCAAAAGTTTTCTTTTGCACAGGACCTCTGTCATTCGTCAACTTACCTACTATCATGACGGGTTCTCTAAATACGTTCACACAAAACAAATGCTTTCTCACAAAAGGCTGCCATCTTTTTATCTGCTCACTCAGGGGATTAGAACCTGCGATTTGAAAAAACCCGTTTTACGCGATTCCACAAATTTAAAAATTCACATTCGTAAATATAACATTTGGCGTGATGTTGATTAAAAATAATTTATTTTCAAAATTTGTGCATTCGATTCCAGCAATCTGTGAGTGCTGTATATTGAGGAACAAAATATTATGCAATCACTAATTACCATTTTCGTATTGTAATAATAATAACACATTTTTTTCCTAAAATAATGACAAAAAGCCATTAAATTAAGATATGCTTTGTTGTTGACTGAAAAAGAAATTCCTCTCAGTTTTAAACCATGACGTAGTGAAGTACTTGAAGAATTTTAGTTAAAAAGTATCATCTAATTTTAGTGCATTTCCGTTCTCAGTGTAGCACAGATTCTCTAATTAAGGAATAAATCATTCTGATGTTTGGCGTCTTTAAATTGATTCTCTTTTCTCGGCGTCTTATCTGGAAGTTAAAGGAAGTTGATTGAATGCTTCTTCGTACACGGCACGAATTTAAGCAGCGTGGATTTTTGCGAACGATCATAATTCAATCAAGAAATTCCGTTTTAGAAGAAGATTACATCGGAATTCTCTGGGTGGAAGCACCTAGCTCATAAATTAGGATATACGAAGTGACTGATCTTCTATTCCAAAGCATTCATTACTCAGTGCTATTGAATTGATGAGCACCAGATCTCACCTAATAAAGTAAATTACACGGCTTCGTTAGTTTTCCACTTAAGCTACTTCCTTCATTAAACTACCTTTCCGCGTTTTAACTTTTATTTCGATTGATTACACTGAAAAATTCTATCAACATGGATGTTTTAGAGAGAACCTGCATTTGGTAGAGGATACATGTTTCAGTTTATTTTCTAGTTTCGCCATCTTACTAAAAGTGCAATTGCGTTGTACGTGGTGTAAATATGATGAAGGGAAGCTTTAATGGCGGCAGCAATAATTCCCGCTCAGTGTGTATGTTTCCGAACTTACTTTTAACAGAGAGTTTTTTTTCTGTTGCCGTGGTTTTACTTTCTTCGTTTGAGAAAAGCGTCCCTGAAGAGAAAAAGAGGTTCTCCATTTTTGCAAGCAGAACAGTCCTTCAGAAGGTCAGGGGTCAATGAAATAATTGCCTACAAGTCTGAGTCTCATAGGTGGAAAGATTTCGCGGCATTCTTCTCATCATATGGACATAGAGTGTGTATTCATCAAACATGTGATCAAAGCAGCAACGCTGCAGAAATTGAAAACTTACTTTTTTTCGGGAATTTATTTTTGTTTAGCAAATTTGTACCAGCTTTTTTTTCTCTTGCGTTTTCTAGATGTTATTCCTGAGTGGACAATTCCATTACTGGAAAATAAGACATTTCCTCTCATAAAATAAAATGTTTTAACCTTTGATGCGTTACTCTGTTATGTACATCGAAGAGCCAAAACATTATAACCAAGTGAAACCAAACCAGCCTGGCGACGCATGGACATAACACGATTTCTGAAAGTGTGTTGTGTTGTCTGGTACCAACATGTTATCAAAGATTTCTGATAGTGTTATGTGATGTCTCGTACCAACATGTTATCAAAGATTTCTGAAAGTGTGTTGTGGTGTCTGGTACCAACATGTTTTCAAATATTTCTGTACGTGTGTTGTGGTGTCTGGTACCAACATGTTATCAAATATTTCTGATAGTGTTATGTGATGTCTCGTACCAACATGTTATCAAAAATTTCTGAAAGTGTGTTGTGGTGTCTGGTACCAACATGTTTTCAAATATTTTTGTAGGTGTGTTGTGGTGTCTGGTACCAACATGTTATCAAAGATTTCTGAAAGTATGTTGTGGTGTTTGGTACTAACATGTTATCAAAGATTTCTGAAGGTGTGTTGTGGTGTCTGGTACTAACATATCATCAAATATTTCTGAAAGTGTGTTGTGACGTCTGGTACCAACATGCTATCAAATATTTCTGAAAGTGTGTTGTGGTGTCTGGTACCAACATGTTTTCAAAGATTTCTGAAAGTGTATTGTGGTGTCTGGTACCAACATGTTATCAAATATTTCTGAAGATGTGTTGTGGTGTCTGGTACCAACATGTTATCAAAGATTTCTGAAAGTGTGTTGAGGTGTCTGGTACCAACATGTTATCAAAGATTTCTGAAGGTGTGTTGATTTCTGAAGGTCTGGTACCAACATGTTATTAAAGATTTCTGAAAGTGTGTTGTGGTGTCTGGTACCAACATGTTATCAAAGATTTCTGAAAGTGTATTGTGGTGTCTGGTACCAACATGTTATCAAATATTTCTGAAGATGTGTTGTGGTGTCTGGTACCAACATGTTATCAAAGATTTCTGAAAGTGTGTTGTGGTGTCTGGTACCAACATATTATCAAAGATTTCTGAAGGTGTGTTGATTTCTGAAGGTCTGGTACCAACATGTTATTAAAGATTTCTGAAAGTGTGTTGTGGTGTCTGGTACCAACATGTTATCAAATAGTTCTGAAAGTGTGTTGTGGTGTCTGGTACCAACATGTTATCAAAGATTTCTGAGAGTGTGTTGTGGTGTCTGGTACCAACATGTTATCAAATATTTCTGAAATTGTGTAGTGGTGTCTGGTACCAACATGTTATCAAAGATTTCTGAAAGTGTGTTGTGGTGTCTGGTATGAACATGTATTCAAAGATTTCTGAAAATGTGTTGTGGTGTCTGGTACCAACATGCTATCAAAGATTTCTGAAAGTGTGTTGTGGCTTCTGGTACCAACATGTTATCAAAGATTTCTGAAAGTGTGTCGTGGTGTCTGGTACCAACATGTTATCAGAGATTTCGGAAAGTGTGTTGTGTTGTCTGGTACCAACATGTTATCAAAGATTTATGAAAGTATGTTGTGGTGTCTCGTACCAACATATTATCAAATATTTCTGAAAGTGTGTTGTGGTGTCTGGTACCAACATGTTATCAAATATTTCTGAAAGTGTGTTGCGGTGTCTGGTACCAACATGTTATCAAAGATTTCTGAAGATGTGTTGTGGTGTCTGGTACCAACATGTTATCAAAGATTTCTGAAAGTGTGTTGTGGTGTCTGGTACCAACATATTATCAAAGATTTCTGAAGGTGTGTTGATTTCTGAAGGTCTGGTACCAACATGTTATTAAAGATTTCTGAAAGTGTGTTGTGGTGTCTGGTACCAACATGTTATCAAAGATTTCTGAAAGTGTATTGTGGTGTCTGGTACCAACATGTTATCAAATATTTCTGAAAGTGTGTTGTGGTGTCTGGTACCAACATGTTATCAAATATTTCTGAAATTGTGTAGTATTGTCTGGTACCAACATGTTATCAAAGATTTCTGAAAGTGTGTTGTGGTGTCTGGTATGAACATGTATTCAAAGATTTCTGAAAATGTGTTGTGGTGTCTGGTACCAACATGCTATCAAAGATTTCTGAAAGTGTGTTGTGGCTTCTGGTACCAACATGTTATCAAAGATTTCTGAAAGTGTGTCGTGGTGTCTGGTACCAACATGTTATCAGAGATTTCGGAAAGTGTGTTGTGTTGTCTGGTACCAACATGTTATCAAAGATTTATGAAGGTGTGTTCTGGTGTCTAGTACCAACATGTTATCAAAGATTTCTGAAAGTGTGTTGTGGTGTCTGGTACCAACATGTTATGAACAAAATCCTTTAACGCTTTTAAGTTATGTGATTGAGCCACCACATATCGATTTTGCTGTTCCTTTTTCTGTTTGGAGGTTTAACGACCACTGGGAGCAACTCGATGGCAGCTGGCTTTATGCAAATATGACCCTGTGGGCGGCCCTGTAAACCGAAACGACATGACGTATGCAGCGATCCGACAATATAAGGAGTGATGCGACGGTAATCAGTAGGAGTCGGACGCAGTATGGGTCAAACGAAGGATCTAAGCGCAGTTGATCGTGGGCAAATAGTCGGGCCCCGACGAATGGTACACTCCATCTCGGAAGTCGTGCAGCGACTGGGATTTTCACGAACCACTGTGTCACGGGTTCACCGTTAGTATATCAAATCCGGTAAAGCCATTCCTGCAAGGGCCAACTGCCGTGGACAACAGAGTGTGGATGAGCGGAGTCATCGTCGGCTAGCTCGTATTGTAACAGCGAATAGACGGGCCACAGAGCAAGAAATCACTCGGCAATTAAACGCTAGTTTTCAAAAACGTGTAAGCAGCCACACCATCCAGAACCATCTCCTCGCTATGGGGTACAGAAGCCATCGTCACACGAGGGTACCGCTGCTGACCGCACATCACATGGTGCGAAGATTAGCATGGGCGCGGGAACATCGCCACTGGACCCTAGACATGTGGGAAAATGTTGCCTGGACAGATGAGTCGAGATTCACGTTGGTACATGCGGATGGCAGGATAAGAGTACGGCGCAAACCACATGAAGCGATGGCTCCTTCTTGCCAGCAGGGTACTCTTCAACCTGGTGTGGGTGGCATTCTCGTCTGGAGACTGTTTACGTGGAATGAAATGAGACCCCTGGTACGTGTGACATCGTCTCTCACAGGTCAACGTTACCGGGATATCCTGGAAGACCATTTGCTCCCGTTTGTGCGTCTTCAACATCCCACTGGGGACCTCATCCTGCACCAAGACAATGCACCGTGCCATCGCTCCCGAATTGTGTCCGAAATGTTGGATGAACACTCCACCGACGTTACCTCGCTTCCTTGGCCAGCTAGGTCACCTGACCTCAATCCCATATGCCATCGAGAGAGATGTTCGAGGCACTTACCCCACTCCAACAATTCTTCGTGAACTGTGGGAGCTTGTTCAGGGGTCGTGGATCCGTATGGCTTCCCAACGCTTCCGGTGTCTTGTCGAGTCCATGCCAAGACGAATCGCCGCCGTCATCAGAGCGAAAGGTGGTGCTACACGTTACTAGACAGGCATCTCTAATTCAATTGCTCTTCAGTGTAAGCTGTCGTGCGTCCCTAATTTAGGGCAACTAGATGCAGGGAAGGGAGAGGGCTAGTGCCATAAGACATCCACAAAACACATGCTTCACCGGGATTTGAACACAACATCCATTCTTCATCGGGGTTATCGAACGAACGGTCAGAAGCCAGCGCTTAGACTACTGCGCCACTGGAGGTGGCTTGCTGCTCGTCAACAGAAACACATACTGTACCAAACTTAGAATCCGAATTTTAAGGAAGAGCATTAAACAGTAAAGTACCGTTTATACGTCTTTCAAGGGATCGTTCATAAAAGACGTATAACTGAAATTAAAGTCTAAAAGGCGAAGCGAATTTCTTTAGTACATATGTATAATACGTATATACAGTACTACGGTAGTACCTGTTACGTATAATGAAAATATATTTTGTTATGTAGTAGATATTTAAACTTATTACCTTATTTATAGTGTATGACATTTTTTTAAGTTTAATTTAAAAAAATCAAATTGTACTGAAATTACATATACGGCGTGTTCAGTTAATGCGGCGACAAACTCAGAGGGTTGTTAGTAGACATCAAGAGGAACAAAAATTGAAATGGAACAGGGTGTCGTAAACCACGTTTAGTCGGCGAAAATCGCGAAAATACGCATGTGGGTTCTGACGTCCCGCGGGAACGACAAAATGTACAATAATAACTACAAAAATATTTAGTTGGCAGCATGTTTACAACACAGCTTGTGGTGCACAATACAATGCTGGAAAGGGAACGATGAGAATGATGTAAACGAAATTATTACAGGTGTTGCTCGAAGTGGCTGCCGCGGACGTTATTGCACAGTCTACAACGACGTAAAAACGATTCCCGGACGAGCTCGAAGATACTGGGTGTGCTATAGATGTCTGCCGCAGCGACGACGATCCGCGCTATTAGATCCTCCGGTGTGTCCACAGGCGTCTCACAAACGAGTGATTTAGGGTGACCCCAGAGGAAGAAGTCCAACGGATTGAGATCCGGCGAACGTGGAGGCCAAGCAACGGGTCCGGCGCGTCAGATCCATCTATATCTTACGTCGCCCGCAGCACGTGCTCCTACCCGAGCGCATGCGTTTCGTGACGCTGATTACGTCTGACATCGTGAGTGAACCTACGAACGCATTCAACGATCAACTGACACCCGCCTTCCCTCTCCTCTGGAGTCAGAGCGTGCACATGTATTTCCGCGATTTTCACCGACTAAACGTGGTTTGCGACATCATGTTCCATTTCAATTTTTGTTCCTCTTGATGTCTACTAACAACCGTATGAGTTTTTCGCCTCATTAACTGAACACCCTGTATGTAACGTACAAGTAAGAAAAATTCATACCTTTATTTCAGTATCGCATTTTGATTAAATATGTTAACTTTCTTTCGAACAAGAAAAACTGATGGATCACATCGACCGTTAATAAGCACTTTTAAATTCATTTGAAAAAGTCTTTTAGTGACGTTTGCCTGGTTGTTTGATTTTGCGTTTTAAGGAGAGTACTGTGGATTGAATTAAATTCTCCAAACGTTTTCTCACTGGTGTTGGCAAAAAAACCAAAGATATTTCTCAGTGTATCAATACTATGCATTGCATCTTGAAAGAACTGTCGAACGGGTTCTTCACTTTCTTCATGACTGCTGATGGAATGTTCATTCTTCAAATTAGCGTCTATTAATTCTTCTACTGTGAACCGTTTTGAAGTGAACATATCAGCATCGCAATTTACATACTAATTGAAGGTTATGCCTACTCTCAGGAGTTTCCAATCCTCATCATCCATAATCACAATTTCTTCACCGCTTTCGTAATGGTCGACGCTTTTGTTTGCTTCCGAGATTGGAAAACCTCCATCGACAAAACAACGAAGCAATCCGATTCCCCTCATTCAGGGTCGTCTTACGGAAAAAGGGGGTCCCCGCACTTTAGTGTATACCCCCTATGTTCCTAGCCCCCTCTGCTCAGTGGACGGTTATTCTGTGTCTGCTGAAGAATCAGGCCTCGAGTCTACGTTCGAAAAGAATTACTCGGATAAAAAATATTTGACCTCAGCGGCGAACTGCGACTAACCAAGAGAAAACGACGGCGAATAACCGAAGTTACGCGTCGTATAAACGAAATGTTTTACGATTAAAATGAATAGGAATTAATCGGAACCTACCAGAAACGACGTGTAAATGTAAAAGACGTATAACAGAGAAACGTATAAACGGGGCTTTACTGTATATACATACACTGGCGTGCACAAATTAAGGACGAGACGGTTTTTCGAATGTAACGTCGTGCAGAAGTGCTCCACATCGACTCAAATCATACCATAAGATCCCCAAGATGTAAGAATATGGGACAAGTGAGCAAAACCGTCCGAACAAGGAATCCAAAGGATACAAAGGCACTTTATTGAAAAGGTAGCTTCGAGCACAAATGGACAGAAGACCGAAACGTCCATAAGACAGGCGACTGCCAAGAAAAATCCAGTCTTTAGTAGGGGATATGATCACCCCTGACTGCGTTGCAGGATTTTCAACGTCTGTCCATGCTGAGGACGTGGTTGTAAAGGAGCTGTTGAGGCATCGCGGCCCATTCCTCTTGTAGCGCCAATCGCAGCTGCGGAATCGTTGCTGGCTGCTGATGACCTGTTTCCAAGCGTCTCCCGAGAAGGTCCCACACGTGTTCGATTGGATTTATGTCCGGGGACCTTGCGAGCCAATCCATGCGTTGAATATCTTCACTCTCCAACAGCTCTGCGACAGCCACTGTACGATGAGGTGTAGCGTTGTCGTCCATGAAGAGGAACTCAGGAACGACAACACCACTAAACAAACGCACGTGAGGCAGGAGAACCTCGGTATAATAGCGGACAACAGTGACTGATCCTTCTTGGAAGATGTGGAAGTCAGTACGGCTACCAAGCATGATACCACCCAAACGAGAACTCCGCCACCTCCAAACCGGTCCCTTTCGATGATGTTGGAGGCGTGATTGCGTGTTCCCTGCTCTCTCCAGATGTGTATACGTCCAGAATCAATCGTCGGACTAAATCGGCTCATACCGTAAAGAGAACTCGACCCCATTGCTGATGTGTCCAGTTCTTTTGTTCCTGGCACCACAGAAACCACCGTCTCCGATGAGCAGGCGTTAATGGCACACACCGTACTGGTCGTCGTGCAAATAGACCAACTTTGTGCAGCCTCCTGGCCACGGTAAAACGCGATAACGGACGTCCAGTTGTCTGTTGCATGTGCGTTGCGATTTCTCCCGCTGTCTGCCGTCTGTCTCTTCTCGCCTGTAGGACAACATACCGGTCGTCCGCCGCCGTGGTTACTCGTGGGCAACCACTGCTAAACTCTCGGACAGCTGTTCGTGTCGTTTGAAATGCTCTCCAAGCTCGTGAAACGATGCTGTGAGCGATCCCGAACAACTCGGACACACCAGTCACACTTCGACTTTCTTCCAACTTTCCAATGACGCGACATCGGGTGAAGTCATCCAGACGTCGTCTACTGGATAGCTTTCACCGAATTGCTGAACGTACACCGGCCGGGTGCTTTATACCCTTCCGACACTCCCCACGTCATGCTACATATATGTGCATTCCTTACCGTACCGTACCATAGTCAATCTCTGAGTGATCTTTCAGTCCGTTCTGCCTGCTCGTTCCCCTATTATGCTAATTTCTCCTCTTCGTCCTTAATTTTTGCGCACCAGTGCATATACACACACAGTCGAGTTTCATTATTGTGACCACCTTCTACTTTTGACGTCACCAGCGTTTAGCCAATGAAAGAAGGCACATGTCGTGAGCTGGATTGGATGATATACATGTATAAGGTGTGCTGTAGGCAATCTGAAGACATATCACTCGTTGTTGTCATGAATGAAAGGAGCGATTTATCAGATTTGCAAAAAGTAATCGGCTTTCTGCCCAAGGGTGGCAGTATTTCTGAAACAGCGCAGTTCGTGAAATGTTTTCATGCTACTGTGGCTAAAATGTTTTGTGATTGGAAAAATGGCACCATTGCGAATAAGCGACGTGAAAACTGCGGAGCACCACGTGCAATTGATGTGAGAGGTAAACGTCGGCTTCGAAGGTGCGCGAGAGCCGATCGACTCGCTACAGTGGAGCAACTCACTGGCCGAATGAACCAGTTTCCCGGAACTGTCTCTAAAACGACAGTTCAGCGAACCCTGCTGCGTATGGAGCTCCGATGCAGACGAATGGTCACTGCACCTATGCTAACGAAGGTGCATCGGCAGAAAAGGCTTACATTTGCACGGCAGTATCGGAATTGGATCCCCGCTGATTGGCAAAGGATTTCTTTCTCAAATGAGTCACTTTATCTGTGTCATCGACCGGATGGACATTGCCGTAGAAGGCGAGAAACATTGGAGAACAAACACTCTTTAACCAATGCTGGAAGAACACAAGCTGGTAGGGGCAGCGTTATGGTCTGTTTCTGTGGCATTCTCTCTGCCCACTCTTACCTGTGGAAGGCACTATAGACCGAATTCGTTATGAATCTATCTTGCACGTAGACCCATACAGGCTGATTGTCTTTCCCTGGGGCGGAAGGGATCTTCCAGAACGACAATGCGACGTGTCACACAGCTAGAAATGTCCGAGAGTGGTTGGAAGAGCACGATGAAGACTTCAAAGTACTTCCCTGGCTCCGTAATTCCGCTCCGCAGACGTAAACTATATTGAGCATCTGTGGGACCACCTCGATGGTTTTGTTCGCTCTATGGACCCTCCATTACGCACCCTCCAGCAGCTGTCAGATGCACTGCAGGCAGCATGGCTCTACGAACCTGTGAACACCTTCGAGTACCTTATTGAGTCACTCGCAGTCCGTCTAGTGGCTGCTGTTTGCGCTGCACACAGCGGTTACTTTGGATATTAGCTGGTGGTCACGAAAATATGACTCGACAGTGTATATACACATAATATACATACACTGAAGAGCAATTGAATCAGAGATACCTGTCAAGTAACGTGTAGCACCACCTTTCGCCCTGATGACGGAGGCGATTCGTGTCGGCATGGACTCGACAAGACACCGGAAGCGTTGGGAAGCCATACGGATCTACGACCCCTGAACAAGCTCCCACAGTTCACGAATATTTGTTGGATGGGGGTCAGAGCCTCGAACATCTATCTGGATGGCATCGCAGATGTGCTCGATGGGATTGAGGTCAGGTGACCTAGCTGGCCAAGGAAGCGAGGTCACGTCGGTGGAGTGTTCATCCAACCATTGGGATACAATTCGGGAGCTTCATTGTCTTGTTGCCGGATGAGGTCCCCAGTGAAATGTTGAAGACGCACAAACGGGAGCAAATGGTCGTCCAGGACATTGCAGTAACGTTGACCTGTGAGAGACGATGTCACACGTACCAGGGGTCCCATTTCAATCAACGTGAACAGTCCCCAGACGAGAATGCGACCCCACCAGCTTGAAGAGTACCCTGCTGGCAAGAAGGATCCATCACTTCATGTGGTTTGCGCCGTACTCGTATCCTGCCATCCGCATGTACCAACGTGAATCTCGACTCATCAGTCCAGGCAACATTTTCCCACATGTCTAGGGTCCAGTGGCGATGTTCCCGCGCCCATGCTAATCTTTGCACTCTGTCATGTGCGGTCAGCAGCGGTACCCTCGTGTGACGATGGCTTCTGTACCCCATAGCGAGGAGACGGTTCTGGATGGTGTTGCTGCTTACACGTTTTTGTGCACCAGCGTTAAATTGCTGAGTGATTTCTTGCACTGTGGCCCGTCTATCCGCTGTTACAATGCGAGCTAGCCGACGATGACCCCGCTCATCCACACGCTGTTGTCCACGGCAGCTGGCCCTCGCAGGGATGGTTTTATCGGATTCGATGTACTCACGGTGCACCCGTGACACAGTGGCTCGTGAAAATCCCAGCGCCTGCACGACTTCCGAGATGGAGTGTACCATTCGTCGGGCCCCGACAATTCGCCCACTATCAAATGCGCTTTGATCCTTCGTCTTCCCCATTCTTACTGATTCCCGTCGCGTCACTCCTTATCTTGTCAGATCGCTGCATACGTCATGTCGTTTCCGTTTATAGGGCCGCCCTCAGAGCCGTATTTGCATAACGCCAGCTGTCTCTACTTAAATTGCTCTTCAGTGTATATAGGGCGTTCAAAAGTTTCTCTACAGTGGGGATCTTAGGTTATATGGAAATAAAACAAATATATTTTAGGTACGTATAATTTACTCACTTACTTACTGAAAGTATTGAAACTTTTGTCCTTCATTTACAAGGCAACAGTTTTACACATGTTTTCAAACACATCTGCAAGAGTTAAAAAATCCTCCGCAGTAATGTTAAGGCTGTTCTGTCTATTTTCTACAGTCAAAATGTTTGAATTAGGCTACTTGTTGAATGGTTATTTTCAGTTTTTGCTGTTTTCTTGGCAACACATCAAGCTTCAGAATGTTTCACAGCAATATCAATTTTCACAAGTTTATGATGACTTGAAAGTTTCCGAAATATGGATGTTGTTTTCATCATTGCCCTTTATAAGGAAAGAACACTTTTCCTTCTGAGGACACTCTTCCTTCACATTTCATGACAAATCCTTTTTCACTCCGCTGGCGCCAGTATCAAGCACAAAAATCCACAGTGCGCAGTTTTCTTTGGAAAAAAGTTTTTTTTTTTTTTTTTTTTTTTTGAATTTTCAGAAATAAGACAGAAATAAAGCCGGGTCAAAATCGGGTCAGGAACACTTTGACCCGACCCGTTTGAACTGCTAGAAATTGTCGAACCGTTGACCCGTGACCCGTTTCCATCTGTGATCTGTAGATGTAGTATTTCCGCATCACTAAGCCGATTTGAAAAATGTTTCTCTATAAAAAAGAGAAAAAGAGAACTCATGGCAAAGGTGACATTTTACGAACTTCTGCTTTTTTTACCTTAAGGTAGGCTCAATTTTTATTAAAATTGTGGAATGAAAAATGAATCTATAAGGGTATAAAACTTGGTTGAAATGTATTTTGGATGAAACAGTGCAATTTTCAAAGGCCATTTAGAATTACGCTTTTACATTACCGCGTCAAGCCCCGATTGAAAACTTGAGGACACAAATCCTATAATCAATTTAGGTCGTCTAAATGTGGTAACAATGACTTTGGGATTCCCAGATTCGGCGATCGGGTCTCATCGTCGGGGCATGTACGCGTTGTTTTTCATGCGAGCTCGTACGAGGTTGTCGCGAGGATTCGTATCCCCCAGTGAAGTGAAGTTTAAACTAACATCCCTGTATCACATTTATTTTTATCTCGGTACTAGATCTGAGTTCGGGCTCAATTTTAAGAGCCCCACCCCGTCCGAGTCCGAAGAATATCCGCACGAGACCACCAGAGCCCGAATTTTATATTGCAAGACAGAGCCCGGGCCCAAACGAGCCCGAAAATTAGGATTAACCTGTTTACGCACTAAAAAAAGAAATTGTCTTCCAGACTTCCAGCACTATTTCCTCTCCGTACAATCAGCCGATGTCTTTCTCAACTGCGGAGTGGAGAAGGAATGTCTATCTATTTCTATAGTTTCTGGGACCATTCATTTCTTCCTGAAATGGTTCGGGAGGCCGGGCAACAGGAAAAATCGGGAGGCACAACAAATGCAATTAACAGGGAGCTGCCACGTTAAGATATGGAGCAAAAGTTCGTCAGCTTGCTATTTACTATCCATAGTTCTTAAAGAAACCTTTCCTTTGTAGAAATTCAGTAATTCATGGCCTATGGCATTTGTTACCGAAGTCCGGAATGAATACCCTTGCCGAGTTTCCACAACACATTCAGACCTAGTTGCCAAATAATTCTATTTAACAACTAGAAAGTGTAAAAAAAAGTGTACTAAATCATACAAAATCACATTAAAAAAAAAAAAAAAGAAGAAGAAAGTTCTCTTCTTCTCCCAGAGCCCGAGCCCGATTCGGGCTTTCGGGCTTGGGCTCGGCCCGTCTCAGCACTGCTCGGTACCTCCTGAAAAAAGAAAATTTGTTTACTTAAAATTTAACATGCATCACACACACATATGAATTTGCAGAGCAGCAAGGGAAGAAAGACACATTTGTTCAAAAAATCAACTAAAAAATTTATTTTGACTTATTGCTTAGCTTATTTACAGGTTAGTTGTGGGGCCAAATAAGTTATACTAAATCACATCACTTCAAGTATAGTTAGAGGTTAGTCATGCTAACCTCGCTCTCCGTATAAGGTTCATAGAACCGTTCCCTAACAACCCGACTCTTACGTCATTCTCAATTTTCATATTATGTTACTTAAACGTGCAAGGGATTGAAATATTAGGATGATGTCTTACACTGAATCTTCTGCTAGTCATCTCTCTGTCCTTCAGTTGATGCTGGTTTTTCGGGATGCCACGCTGTTCTGTTAGTCGTGCTACGTGCCCTTCGTTCAAGCGATGGGGCTGGTATCCCTCGTGGATTAAACACAACCAAAATTTTCCGTAAGAGCATTCTATTCTTTGGTACCCTGTAACTCCAAACAATTTCGCATTTTTGACTCAAGAACTTTGCATTATTAACCTCCTTTACCTTACCAGCTTTGCATTTTTTCTTGCCTTTACCTACCAGCTTTGCATTTACCTACCAGCTCCTAACAATTTTGCATTTTTGCACCTTTTGCGCTCCTGACTTCTCCAAGTTTTCCTTTTTATTTTCCCCGTTGTTTTCGCCTCTCCTGTACTTCTACGCATCTTCTCACCCCCATTGGTCCATGGGGTTCCCCTTATCCGCTTGTGATTCGTTCTCCGTTGACCACTGGTCACTTCAAGCAGACCTTCTTCTGGTTAGCTGAACGTCTGCTTGAGCAATACCTTTAAAAAGTTCTTCTTCTTCTTAGCCTGTTGCCGCCCACTGCAGTGTGTAGACCTGCCCCAGTCTTTTCTGACTTCCACGATCCTTAGCCTCAGTCCAACATTTAACACCGCTAAATTTCTGAAGGTCATCTCTCCATCTCATTCTCTGGCGCCCACTTCGTCTCATTCTATTTCTTGGTTGCCATTCTGTTATTCATCTTGTCCATCTCTCAATCTTACAACATGTTCAGCCCATATCCGCTTTATGATTATTTTATTAGCTTTATGATATCGGTTATTCCTGCTCTTTCTCTTATAATTATATTTCTCTAACTCTATCTTTTCTTGTTATTCCTAACATTCTTCTCTCTAACTTCCTTACCGATACTATTATTTTTTTACATTGTCGCTCCATGTTTCACTTCCATAAGTAAACATGGGGTTAATAAATGCATTGAAAACTGGGAGATATACTATCTCCAAATTATTTACCTCTGTATTAGAAGACATTTTTGGAAATTTAAACAGGGAATAAAAGGGATTAAATATAAATGGAAGGTACCTAAATAACTTAAGATTTGCTGATAATTCAGTCATCATTGCGACTAGCAATAGATAAATGCAGAATATGATAAAGGAACTATGAATGGAAAGCCTTAAAAAATGTCTGACAATGAACACAGCAGAAACTAAATATGTGAACAATACAGAAAAGGATACAGAAAAGATTTTGATAGGAGGAAAAGAAAGTGAAAAAAGTAGACGAATACATCTATTTAGGTCAAGTAATCAGTTTTAACATTTTAACGACTACGATCATAATACTATAACGCCCTAAAATGCTTTCCGCTCTTTTCCGAATTTCATGCCCACTGCCTTTTTGCGATAACAAAAGAAAGATTACTGCTGGGTCACCACTCGAAACTTCCGATCTTCAGGCTTGCCGTACGCTGACATTTGTACTTTTCCCTGAGGCAATCAGTGTCTTCTTTTGCTGAGAGCTTTGGGCACATAGGAGGGAGTGACAACACCTAGAAAATCTTGTTTATTTTCTCTTTTCTTATTCTTGAAAAAAATATGCTTTTAATCTGTTTATATGGATGGAGCAAAATGACATAATTTTTACGATAAATGTTCTCCCATAAACTCTGCTTTTGGGACAAAGAAAAATATCACAGACGAACGAAGCACGTGTCGATAAAGCAAGAGTTCTACTGAGCGATATCAAAAGGTTGGAACAACTCCCGGTTCACTTCTTGTTTAGCAACAACAAGACTGTGGATGACTCCTGCTAATCCATCATACGCCGTGCAAATTCAAGGAACTTAGGGGTAGGAAATCTTACTCATGCTATCCGGACGACTCGGGCGCTTGTGGATGTTTGCATATTAGGGCGCGTTAGGAGCTATGGTCGCGATAATCGCGAAGAGGTTAAAGAAAGACGAGAAAGAGAAATCAATGGAAGAATTATCCAAGGTAATAGAGCCTTTTGATGCTTAAATACTATTTAAAATTTATGTGGCCATAACTCTTACCCTATTTCAGAGTCCTATTATCAGGTTATTCTGGTATACGTTTCTAAGTCAAATGATCAAATGTACGTATGCAGCGCCTGAGTTATGATCCCGTCAAAGAGACTGGATGACAGTGATTACGTAACTTTTACTCCTTGACCAGATCTAAGTAGGGCTCCTTTTGCAGAGCCGCGCCGCATAATCGCCGCTGTGGCGTATTGTTAGCTAAGGCGCATCTAATACCCAGATTCCACCGCCGTGCTTGTTCTTTTTTTGCAAATACCTGACATGAAAATATCTTTTATTTCGTTTTCAGAACTTTGCACCTAGCCTGGAGTCTGTGTTCAGATCTTATTTTCCCACGCGGAGGAGGAGAGTGATCTAGAAAAAGAATACAGCAAATTTTTTATGTGACCTGGGGCGGGATAATACCCCTGCAAACCAAATGAGGAATTACTCTAATTGAAATAATTAAATAGCATTAATAATTAAAATAATTAATTGGGTAATTTGTTCCCGAATTTAGGTAATTATTATCCTGAAGCAATGTGCCCGAAATTAGAAGAAATTCCAGCGGTAACACTTTAAAAGAAAAGTGTTTCATCGGAGTGCATTATTCGAGTTCTTAAATATGAATCAGAGACATTGACACTAATTTAAAAAAAAATCATGGAACAGGAAAATTATAAGAGTATAGGATATCGCGATCAAATTAAAGGTCCTCAAGTGGCAATGGGATGGACATACTGCTAGAAGAACTGACCAAACACTTTTCTTTTACAGCATAATACAATACACTGCTGCATATCATTATGTCGATAACTGATACACTAGGCTGAATACCAAGGAATAGGAAAAGACTCGGAAGGAGACCACGTAGGACAAGCGTGGATAAAATTCAAAAGCTTACCAGTGTGCTATGGAAGGCAATTGCTCAAGACAAAAAGTTGTGGAACAGACTTCGGGAGATCTTCATCCAGCAGTGAACCGCGAATGCTTGCGAATGATGATGGTGATTATCTACGCTTCTAAATGACATGATTCCGAAAATTCTGTTCACGCTCGTTATCTATACCGATCTAAACCCTAGGCGACGTTTTTTGTTTTTTGTAATTGTATCTCTTTTTTCGTTTTGTTTTGTTTGTTTGTTTGTTTGGCATTTTCAGTGGCGGAAATGTGTATTTCCTTATTACAGCATAAAGGTATATCTTCCTTTCGCAAAACATTTCCGCTTTTGAAAATCAAAACTGTTTTTGTTTTTTGTTCTTTGTTGTTTTTTTCATCGAAAAGCTGGCTGTAAGATAGAACAAAGTTTTTGCATTTCTCTCATTTTTACGATATACAATCTTCGTCAAAAGAAACGAAGCAGACAGAGAAAGTCGTTCGATCCTGATGAAACTCCGCATGCCAGTACCGCAGAGCCGAATACGCAAATGATTAAAAAATAACGACAAATGCCCAAATAGTGACCCGACACAGGACATGGAAACCGTGCATCGAGGACGGTATATCAAGAGCGAAGCCCGCACTTAGGGAAAATTGTAACAGCCGATTGCGGTTGTACACTGAAGAGCAATTGAATTAGAGGCAGTTGGCGTTATGCAAATGTGGCGCTGTGGGCGGCCCTGTAAACGAAAACGACATGACGTATGCAGCGATCCGACATTATAAGGAGTGATGCGACGGGAATCAGTAAGAGTCGGACGCAGTATGGGGAAGACGAAGGATCTAAGCGCATTTGATCGTGGGCAAATTTTCGGGGCCCAACGAATGGGTCACTTCATCTCGGAAGTCGTGCAAGCATTTTCGCGAGCCACTGTGTCTAGGGTGCACCGTGAGTACATCGAATCCGGTAAAACCATCACTGCAAGGGCCAACAGCCGTGGACAACAGCGTGTGGATGAGCGGGGTCATCGTCGGCTAGCTCGCATTGTAACAGCGGATAGACGGGTCATAGTGCAAGAAATCACTCGGCAATTTAACGATGGTGCACAAAAACGTGTAAGCAGCCACACCATCCAGAACCATCTCCTTGCTGTGGGGTACAGAAGCCATCGTCCCACGAGGGTATCGCTGCTGACCGCACATCACAGGGTGCAAAGATTAGCATGGGCGCGGGAACATTACCACTGGACCTTAGACATGTGGGAATGTTGCCTGGACTGATGAGTCGAGATTCACGTTGGTACATGCGGATGGAAGGATACGCGTACGGCGCAAACCACATGAAGCGATGGATCCTTCTTGCCAGCAGGGTACTCTTCAAGCTGGTGGGGGTGGCATTCTCGTCTGGGGACTGTTTACGTGGACTGAAGTGGGACCCTTGGTACGTGTGACATCGTCCCTCACAGGTCAACTTTACTGGGATATCCTGGACGACCATTTGCTCCCGTTTGTGCGTCTTCAACACCTCACTGGGGACCTCTTCCTGCAACAAGACAATGCACCGTCCCATCGCACCCGAATTGTATGCGAATGGTTGGATGAACACTCCACTGACGTGACCTCGCTTCGTTGGCCAGCTAGGTCACCTGACCTCAATCCCATCGAGCACATCTGGGATGCCGCCGAGAGAGATGTTCGAGGCTCTGACCCCCCTCCTCCAACAAATCTTCGTGGACTGTGGGAGCTTGTTCAGGGGTCGTGGATTCGTATGGCTTCACAACGCTTCCGGTGTCATGTCGAGTCCTTGCCGAGATGAATCGCCGCCGTCATCAGGACGGAAGGTGGTGCTACACGTTACTAGACAGGTATCTCTAATTCTATTGGTCTTCAGTGTACATACGTATATTAGATCAAAGCAGATTTGTCCGTGTCGGGCCCGAGTCAGTTACAGATCCAGGTCGGATCCAATTATGTGACATGCGGGTCGGGATTGGGTCCGGGTCCAAAATGTTTGACCCGTTTCCAACTCTGCTAAAGATGAGAGGACAGATAATGATATCGTAGACATGAAAGGGATTCTAAAAGTGCGTGTTTGTTTTTGTAAAGTTTACTGCTGTGTTTTCAAACTGAGTTAAAGTGAAAACGCTTGACTGAAGCAAAAAATTTGAAAAATTGACAATATTTTAATTTCAGTGTAGGTAGTATATTTTCTTCGAAGGAAGACTTTGTTAATAGTTCAGGAGGTGACTAGGTGCGTTTACTGCAGCGATATTTCTCTCTTGAAATCAACAGGGGTAAATTAGGAGCATGCCATGAATCTGCGTCATATAATGTATTACGTATATGTCACGAAAGGAACTCTCTTTCGGGCATGCGGAAATAGTATAACAGTGAGCGTTGTTAATAAGCAGAGAGGAGCTATAAATAACGTGGATAAACGATTAGATCTGCGCAAAGGAGAATACGTCAAATTTTAATGACCTCAAGAACGCAGAACATATTGGATATTCACTTCCTTTCCGGCATCTAAATCTCCAAGTTTCTTTGAAGATTGTTGGAAAACAATATCCGCCTATTTACCTAAAATGTGGTTCCTGGCCAGTTGCAACTATTTTAAAATTTCTCACATCATGTTTCTCCAAAGTAAACCGGTCATTTTTATAAAAAGTTTTCTTTTCTCGTTAGTTTGGAAAGTGCTCCCGAATGAAAA
This sequence comes from Macrothele yani, assembly GCA_039090855.1. Classification (NCBI taxonomy): domain Eukaryota; kingdom Metazoa; phylum Arthropoda; class Arachnida; order Araneae; family Macrothelidae; genus Macrothele; species Macrothele yani. The sequence goes on along the minus strand of CM077026.1, from coordinate 34,465,903 downwards.
CGAATTACGGTCTACTCAAAGCATGTTGAGATTCACGTCAAAATAAGAAAATAAATTCCCCACTGAGTATTTTTTTGTGGTTGTTGGTCAAAAAATAAATTATTAGGAGAAAAAAATTAAGTTGTGAAGGTGATCTTAATTTTTAAGATTTCTTCATTCCCGAAAATAATTTATGGTTCATTGAAAATAATAAAAAAAGAGCTATAGTGCGGAGAATGTTGATGAGATGAAATACAAACTTATGTTGTCTTTTCTTAAATATTAAATTCCAGAACTGCATTTCCCTCTTTCATAAATTTGGCTTTAATAATCTCCTGGCCTACCAATTACTTCTGATAGCCTGACTGTGCCTAGCATGTTTGTTGCGGTGTCGAAACAGGAGGGAGTTGGTAGATGAATGGTATCAAGTCCCGCTTCTGTTTGGATACACAGATGATGGCCATGTAAGAGATTGCGTCACCAAAAGAAGGAGGCTGATTCATCTTCTGTTTAAATATGCCGTCCTATATCAGTTATAGCGGTTATAGTGAGAGTGCTATAAGTTAGGACATTACATCGTCATTAGTAATTGCCTGATTAACTTTCAGAGCATGAGGTTACATGGATGGTATCATGGAAACCTACAAGTGTGGAGTTTGGGCTCAACTAACACATCCCGAAATATGGCATCCTGAGCTTGAATTTTACATTGTGAAATGGGCTTGAACGAGCCTGAAACTGTGACCTCAGTTTTTTAATAGAAAATTATCTTTTGCAGACTTCCACTTTCACCTGCCCCTTCAATTATCCAATATATTTCTAAACTGGGAAGTGCGGAAGGGACATATATCTGTTTTCGTACCATAGTCGCACAGTTTTCTTTGGCTATTCGTTTCCTCCTAAAACGCTTCGGGTAACCAGGGAAACAAAAAAAATTGGGCAGTGCTACAATTACATGCTTTGCTCCATAAAATCATCCGGGGACTGCTGCGTGGTGAGATGGGACGAAATTCTGGTGCCGTAGTATCTCATCATCATCTACATCATCATTGTCAACCATTATCAATCCACTGCTAAACGAAGGTCTCCCCAAGTTTCCTCCACAACGGTCTGTCTTGTGCCAGTCTCCTCAATGTCACTCCCGCATACTTTCGAATTTCACCACCCATCTACCATGTGGTCTTCTTCTGAGTCTTTTCCTGTCCCTTGGAATCCAGTCTAGAATTTCGGTTGTCCATCGGTGGTCTGTCCTTCTGGCAGTACGTCCAGCCCATTGCCATTTCAGGGATTTAACTTTGATCATGATGTCTTCCACCCTTATCATTTTCCAGATCCACGAGTTCCTCTTCTTATCTCTCCTTGTTACACCAAGCATGCACCTCTCCATGCTACTTTGAGTTGTCTGCAGCCTTTGTATGTCTCTTTTAGTTAAGGTCCACGTCTCTGCACCATACGTAATCACTAGAAGGATGCATTGATCAAACACTTTTCTTTTAAGACATAATGGCATACTGCTCTTGAAAATTATGCTGTTTTTTCCAGAAGCTCTCCAGGCAAGTTTTTATACGCCGATCAATTTCTTCACCAATGTGACCCTCACTTGATATCTGCTGTCCAAGATAAACGTACGTGTCTGTTATCTCCAGCTTTTTTCCATCAATCGATAAATCTTCATTTCTTGTAAAAGCATTGAACATCACTTTTGTCTTCTGAAAGTTCATTTTTAATCCCACTTCTTTACTCTTGTCAGCAAGTTCCTGGATCATGCCCTGCAGCTCTAATTGGGTAGTTGCAAAAATGACTACGTCATCAGCAAAACGAAGGTGGGTTAGATAATCTCCATTAATCTTTATCCCCTTGTTTTCCCAGCTCAGCGACTGAAAGACACCCTCCAATGTGGCATTAAAGAGCTTCAGAGATATGGTGTCACCTTGTCTCCCTCCCTTTCCAATTTTATGTGTGTTGTATTTTCAAACAACCGAATCTTTCCAATTGCATTTTCATAGATGTTATTAATAATATGAATCTATGCATCTTCAATACCGCAGGATTTCAGAGCCATTGTAACTGCTGATGGTTTCACGGATTTCTCATAATCGATAAAAGCCATGCACAATGGAAGTTCATATTCCCTCGCTCTTTCAATTAGTTCTCTCAGTACGTGGATATAATCTATTGTGCTGTACGTTCAGGAGTGGCCGTAGTATTTATTTTCTAGTATCTACAGTTTTTAAAAAAGCTTTTCCTCTTCCTCAGAAACTCACTATTGCTTAGCCAATGTCGTTTGCTTCCAAGTCCTGGATAAAGAGCCTTCCCCAGTCTCCAGACTCCACCCTCTTCCCAGACCCAGCTGTAGAAGAATTGTCTTTATCAAATCGGATGTGTAGTTAAAGACTAGTGCGATACTTAAATCATAGAAAACCACAGTAAAAACAAAAGAACCAAGAATATTTAGAGCCCAAGTCCGAAACGTAATTAATATTACGCCCAGTTCAAGCCCAGAATTGTGTCCGGGCTTTCTGGCGCAGGCTCGGCCCGTCTGAGCACCGAATTCTACTGCCAACGCTTCTTACGCGACTCTCCTAGTGTTTTTTTACGAATACGATTATGCGCTTCCATTCGTCTTAGAGAGTCTATGTGACGTGGAAACACCACCTTAGCCATCCATGTTCCCAGATCCCCCCTTCTATCAACCGAGCATTTCTGATACACTAAAGTAACAAATGATTTGGAGCACCCATTACCAATCAGAGACCTACCATCCTCATTTGCGTACGCAACTGTAATGTTGAGATGGCTTCATAAACAGCCCACTAGGTCACGGATGGCCGAGTGGTCCGCATTCTTGACTGCCACGGATTGATTCCAGGATCAATCCCAGGCAGGTGAGAACGTTCGAACCATTAAATATCGGCCGGGCGTTGGATGGGCACGTTTAGCTGTCGGATATCGGGTACTTGCCCCCGTTTAAGAAAACAAAAGGGCGTCTGTTCCTCCCTCACCCGTTCTCTCTGTAGCAGTGTGTACTTTGACGTCGTGTCATTAATCTCTCTTGCGACACACATGCACACTATATCTACTGACTTCTACCTGTTTAACAACTTTCCTGTCGCGAGCTTCTATTTTTCATCTGATGTTCTTCCGCTTTCTTAAAAAGCCTGTTGAGACGTAGCTGGTCGAGCCTGAACCTTCCCTTTGAGCGGAAGCCTTTCAAGCTTATTGTTGAGTCTGGGCTGGCGGTGATCCCGGTGGGTATTAGGTGTACAAATAAGTTTTAAAGCGTTTTTTGTGTGATGTATGCTGCTAATTTACATATCCCACATTACCCCGCGTTGTCGTCATGTGACCGTAACTGGTCCCGAGTGTGAAATGTAACACAAAAGTTTGCCCAACAGTCACACGCACTTGCACATCGGTAGGTGAAAGATGGCAAGCGATGCCGCATTTATTCGACACCGCATTCGTTACGAATTTCATCAAGAAGAAAGTGCTGCAAAAGCATGTGCATCGATCGGTTCTGTTCCGGGGGAGAATATTATATCGAAAAGCACGTGTGAGCTTTGGTTTAGACGGTTTAAAGTAGGTGATTTTAATGCTAGCGATCGAGAACGTAGCGGTGCCCCGCAGAAGGTTTCACACGAGGAACTGCAAGCATTGCTAAATGAAGATTCGTCTCAAACGCAAAAAGAACTAGCTGAGCAACTGGGGGTAGTTCAATAAATTATTTCCAATCGTTTACGCGCAATGGGAAAGATTCAGAAGGAAGGAAAATGGGTGCCACATGACCTGAGCCAGAGGAACAAGGATGAGCGTGCCATGAAGTATTTGAATCTGTTGAATAAACAAAACAGAAAGTCTTTCCTGTGGAAAATCGTTATGGGTGATGAAAAAATCCCAAACGCAAAGAACACTGGGTAAACCCAGGTGAAGCAACGACTTCGACACCGAAACGCAATATTCACTCCAAGAAAGTTCTGCTGTGCATCTGGTGGGATATGAAGGGTGTGCTATATTATGTGGTATTGGAACAGGATCAAACTGTTACTGCTGATCGCTACAAGTAGCAATTGCTGCGATTGAACAAGGAAATCTGTTGGAAACGTCCATTCACAGGCAGAGATTGCGTCCCGTGAAATTACTGAATGCCAAGGCTAGGCCGCATGTTGCGAAATCGGTCAAGGAAACGTTATTCATGCTTGGCTGCTGGGAAGCTCTGGAGCATCCGGCGTATAGTCCCGACATAGCGCCTTCAGACTATCATTTGTTCCGATCGATGCAACAGGATTTGTCTGCTGTACGGTTCCGGACATGTGACGAAGTGCAAAAATGGGTTGACGACTTCATCGCGTCACACTACGAAGCATTTCTTCATGGCTGGAATCCGTCAGCTGCCTGACCGATGGCGGAAGGCGATAGATAATGACGGTGCATATTTTCATTCGTAAAGGTATTCTTGTTTTCTCTCAAATTACATGTTGCTTTGTCTTAAAACGCTTTAAAACTTATTTGTACACATAATATTTGTAGCCAGAGTCTCTCTGTCATCTACTAGTAGTTCATTAAATTATGGCAGTTCAGTTCACTGCAACGGATTCAGACGTGTGCGAAGCGTACACAGGGGCAATATGGGAAAAAACTGCAGATTAAAGCAACTTTCAAAGAGTCACGATAGTAGGCGGTAGGGGGGAAAATGCAAAAACCTCGGAAATGGCAAACCTTCTCGGTTATGTAAAAACAGCTGTATCGAAAGTGTACACTCAATGGTGCACAAACAACAAATCAAGCAGTCAGAGGTCTTTCTGGAGACGGAAACGATTGGTCGCTCTTCGAGAACAACGATGAACGGAGAAGATTGTGCGAGGTAATAGATATGCTCCCTTGTGACCAGTAACTGCGCGTATAACAGCGGGAACGAGGGAGAATTTCAGCATACAGGGTTCGTCGCATAGGGCTGGTCGTCGAGACTTCGTGTCCCATTCTCTTTTAAAAATTGACAAATTCGTCTACAGTGGAGAAGGGAGCACTAAATCTGGACGCGTCGGACTATAACAACAGACGTGTCTCATTGGTCTCTTCCAAAAACTGGCAAAATTCGTCTATAGTATAAAAGGGAGGCATTAAACCTGGATTCGTCGGGATATAACAGCAGGCGTCCCTTTTTGCGTACCATTCGACTCTTCTAAAAACCGACAATTTCGTCTACAGTGGAAAGGAAGGACTAAATCTGGACTCGTCGGGATATAAGAGCCGACGTCCGCTTCGTGTCCCATTGATCTCTTCCAAAAAGTGGCAAAATTCGTCTTCAGTGGAAAACGGAGCATTAAACCTGGACTCGCCATGATATAACAGCAGACGTCCCTTTCGTGTACCATTTGGCACTTCTAAAAACCGACAATTTCGTCTACAGTGGAAAGGGAGCACTAAATCTGGACTCCTCTGGCTATAACAGCAGACGTCCGCTTCATGTGCCATTGGTCTCTTCCAAAAACTGGCAAAATTCCTCTACAGTGGAGAAGAGGGCACTAAACCTGGACTCATCGGGCTACAACAGCAAATGTCCCCTTCGTGTACCATTCGCCTTTTCCAAAAACTTACAAATTACTCTACTGTGGAGATAGGAGCACTAAACCTGGACTCTTGAGAACTGGTAGAAGGTCATCTGGTCCGATGCATTACTTCTACAGTTAATATGCGCAGATGAAACGGGCCAGAATAATCCTGGTTGATGGGCGGAAGATTGAAAACGTTTATTTCTATTTTTTACACCAATAAACCGGATTGCTACTATGGTTTTGTTATTTCATATTTCATGCAAATATTTTTTTTGTTATCGTAGAAAATTTTCCTTCCTAAATTCATATCTGTGATATGCAGTTTTATTGTTGATTATTTTTTTCAGAAAACTTAATTTTCTCTACTACAATTGAAGATATCTAACACTGCTAAATATTTTGCGCATCAGAACAGTTTACTGCAAATCATGATCAACAAATCTGCACAGCCAAATGAGTGTTTGAGTCATGGATTACAATAAATCGAGTTTTTCAGTTGTTGATTATTTCACGCAGTTTTGCACTGGAATTAATTTGGACCAGTAAAACACTCCAACAAATTCAGAAGTAATGCCGTACTGGAAAGCCAATACCGTTCAACATAAAACAAAACCTGAAACATATATGCAAATCTTGCTAACTCAGTGCTCGCCCGTTAATTGCGGATATCTAATTAATCAACAAACGGAAATCGATCACGTGGCTGAGTCCAGTACTTGATATTCAAATGGCGTCCAGCCTCACGTAAGGTAGCTGTCTCCAGAAAAGCACCAGGCTATTAATAATTCAGCAAGTGCAAATTATCGGCTCCCTGGAATTCTATGGGTCGTAATTGAATAATGATGTTCTACGCATGGAAAGAATGCTCGTGAGCACAAAGCACCAGATTATCTGTAGCCCTGAAAATCAAAAGACAAGTCTTTAGAAAACGGAAATTCACGGGAAGCTATCGGTTCGTGAAATACAACAGAAGTTTATTTTGGGGCGAGGTTGATAAACGCTGATTTCGTAGCTCATTACTCTCACATATAGTCGGAAGTAACGTAGACAGGATTAAAAGATTTACTTTAAGGGATTCTACAGAATAGCCGACTTCTGAATACACTTCTCATACGGTATATTCAAACTGAAAATCTCACTCTCTCGTTATGGTAAACTTGAAAGCTTCACTTGATGGGATTTCACATTTCTTCGAAAAGAAGCTGTGATTCCCCAAGTTCCTCGTCGATTAAGAAAAAGCCGTTTCTGTTACAATTACAATTTCTCTGTAACACCGAGGAATGTTGATAACACGTTCTACTGGTCCGTTTCTGTTACAATTACAATTCTTTGCAATGCACGAGGTATGTTGATAACGCATTCTACTGATCCGTTTCTTTAACAATTACAATTCTCTGTAATGAAAGAGGCATATTGATAACACATTATACTTGTCCGTTTCTGTTACAATTACAATTCTCTGTAATATATGAGGAATGCTGATAACACATTCCACTGGTCCGTTTCTGTCACAATTACAATTTCTCTGTAACACCGAGGAATGTTGATAACACATTCTACTGGTCCGTTTCTGTTACAATTACAATTCTTTGCAATGCACGAGGTATGTTGATAACGCATTCTACTGATCCGTTTCTTTAACAATTACAATTCTCTGTAATGAAAGAGGCATATTGATAACACATTATACTTGTCCGTTTCTGTTACAATTACAATTCTCTGTAATATATGAGGAATGCTGATAACACATTCCACTGGTCCGTTTCTGTCACAATTACAATTTCTCTGTAACACCGAGGAATGTTGATAACACATTCTACTGGTCCGTTTCTGTTACAATTACAATTCTTTGCAATGCACGAGGTATGTTGATAACGCATTCTACTGATCCGTTTCTTTAACAATTACAATTCTCTGTAATGAAAGAGGCATATTGATAACACATTATACTTGTCCGTTTCTGTTACAATTACAATTCTCTGTAATATATGAGGAATGCTGATAACACATTCCACTGGTCCGTTTCTGTTACAATTACAATTCTCTGTAATGCACGAGGCACGTTGATAACACATTCTACTGGTCCGCTTCTGTTACAATTACAATTTCTCTGCAATGTACGAGGCATGTTGATAACACATTCTACTGGTACGCTTCTGTTACAATTACAATTTCTCTGCAATGTACGAGGCATGTTGATAACACATTTTACTGGTCCGCTTCTGTTACAATTACAATTTCTCTGCAAAGTACGAGGCATGTTGATAACACATTCTACTGGTACGTTTCTGTTACAATTACAATTTCTCTGCAATGTACAAGCCATATTGATAACACATTCTACTGGTACGTTTCTGTTACAATTACAACTTCTATGCAATGTACGAGGCATGTTGATAACACGTTCGACTGGTACGTTTCTGTTACAATTACAACTTCTATGCAATGTACGAGGCATGTTGATAACTCATTCTACTGGCCCGTTTCTGTTACAATTACAATTCTCTGTAATGCACGAGGTATGTTGATAACACATTCTACTGATCCGTTTCTTTAACAATTACAATTCTCTGCAATGTACGAGACATGCTGATAACACATTCTACTGGACGTTTTTGTTATAATTACAATTTCTCTGCAATGTACGAGGCATGTTGATAACACATTCCACTGGCACGTTTCTGTTGCAATTACAATTTCTCTGCAATATACGTAGCATGTTGATAACACATTCTACTGGCACGTTTCTGTTGCAAATACAATTTCTTTGCAATGTACGAAGCATGTTGATAACACATTCTACTGGTCCGCTTCTGTTACAATTACAATTTCTCTGCAATGTACAAGCCATGCTGACAACACATTCTACTCGTACGTTTCTCTTACAATTACAACTTCTATGCAATGTACGAGGCATGTTGATAACACATTCGACTGGTACGTTTCTGTTACAATTAAAATTTCTCTGCAATGTACGAGGCATGTTGATAACACATTCTACTGGTACGTTTCTGTTACAATTACAATTTCTCTGCAATGTACGAGGCATGTTGATAACGCATTCTACTGACACGTTTCTGTTACAATTACAATTTCTCTGCAATGTACTAGCCATGCTGATAACACATTCTACTGGTACGTTTCTCTTACAATTACAACTTCTATGCAATGTACGAGGCATGTTGATAACACATTCGACTGGTACGTTTCTGTTACAATTACAATTTCTCTGCAATGTACGAGGCATGTTGATAACACATTATACTGGTACGTTTCTGTTACAATTACAATTCTTTGCAATGCACGAGGTATGTTGATAACGCATTCTACTGATCCGTTTCTTTAACAATTACAATTCTCTGTAATGAAAGAGGCATATTGATAACACATTATACTTGTCCGTTTCTGTTACAATTACAATTCTCTGTAATATATGAGGAATGCTGATAACACATTCCACTGGTCCGTTTCTGTCACAATTACAATTTCTCTGTAACACCGTGGAATGTTGATAACACATTCTACTGGTCCGTTTCTGTTACAATTACAATTCTTTGCAATGCACGAGGTATGTTGATAACGCATTCTACTGATCCGTTTCTTTAACAATTACAATTCTCAGTAATGCAAGAGGCATGTTGATAACATATTCTACTGGTCCGTTTCTGTTACAATTACAATTCTCTGTAATGCACGAGGTATGTTGATAACGCATTCTACTGATCCGTTTCTTTAACAATTACAATTCTCTGTAATGAAAGAGGCATATTGATAACACATTATACTTGTCCGTTTCTGTTACAATTACAATTCTCTGTAATATATGAGGAATGCTGATAACACATTCCACTGGTCCGTTTCTGTTACAATTACAATTCTCTGTAATGCACGAGGCACGTTGATAACACATTCTACTGGTCCGCTTCTGTTACAATTACAATTTCTGTGCAATGTACGAGGCATGTTGATAACACATTCTACTGGTCCGCTTCTGTTACAATTACAATTTCTCTGCAATGTACGAGGCATGTTGATAATACATTTTACTGGTCCGCTTCTGTTACAATTACAGTTTCTCTGCAAAGTACGAGGCATGTTGGTAACACATTCTACTGGTACGTTTCTGTTACAATTACAATTTCTCTGCAATGTACAAGCCATATTGATAACACATTCTACTGGTACGTTTCTGTTACAATTACAACTTCTATGCAATGTACGAGGCATGTTGATAACACGTTCGACTGGTACGTTTCTGTTACAATTACAATTTCTTTGCAATGTACGAGGCATGTTGATAACTCATTCTACTGGACCGTTTCTGTTACAATTACAATTCTCTGTAATGCACGAGGTATGTTGATAACACATTCTACTGATCCGTTTCTTTAACAATTACAATTCTCTGCAATGTACGAGACATGCTGATAACACATTCTACTGGACGTTTTTTGTTATAATTACAATTTCTCTGCAATGTACGAGGCATGTTGATAACACATTCCACTGGCACGTTTCTGTTGCAATTACAATTTCTCTGCAATATACGTAGCATGTTGATAACACATTCTACTGGCACGTTTCTGTTGCAATTACAATTTCTTTGCAATATACGAGGCATGTTGATAACACATTCTACTGGTCCGCTTCTGTTACAATTACAATTTCTCTGCAATGTACGAGGCATGTTGATAACACATTCTACTGATACGTTTCTGTTACAATTACAATTTCTCTGCAATGTACAAGCCATGCTGACAACACATTCTACTGGTACGTTTCTCTTACAATTACAACTTCTATGCAATGTACGAGGCATGTTGATAACACATTCGACTGGTACGTTTCTGTTACAATTAAAATTTCTCTGCAATGTACGAGGCATGTTGATAACACATTCTACTGGTACGTTTCTGTTACAATTACAATTTCTCTGCAATGTACGAGGCATGTTGATAACACATTCTACTGACACGTTTCTGTTACAATTACAATTTCTCTGCAATGTACAAGCCATGCTGATAACACATTCTACTGGTACGTTTCTCTTACAATTACAACTTCTATGCAATGTACGAGGCATGTTGATAACACATTCGACTGGTACGTTTCTGTTACAATTACAATTTCTCTGCAATGTACGAGGCATGTTGATAACACATTCTACTGGTACGTTTCTGTTACAATTACAATTTCTTTGCAATGTACGAGGCATGTTGATAACACATTATACTTGTCCGTTTCTGTTACAATTACAATTCTCTGTAATGCACGAGGTATGTTGATAACACATTCTACTGGTCCGCTTCTGTTACAATTACAATTCTCTGCAATGTACGAGGCATGTTGATAACACATTCTACTGGCACGTTTCTGTTGCAATTACAATTTTTATACAATATGCGAAGCATGTTGATAACACATTCTACTGGTACGTTTCTGTTACAATTACAGTTTCTCTGCAATATACGAGGCATGTTGATAACACATTCTACTGGTCCGCTTCTGTTACAAGTACAATTTCTCTGCAATTTACGAGGCATGTTGATAACACATTCTACTGGTACGTTTCTGTTACAATTATAATTTCTCTGCAACCTACGAGGCATCTTGATAACACATTCTACTGGTCCAAGACGTGGCAGCTAAAAGTTACGAAACTATGTCTATTTTCTACAAACAAGCGGAGATGTTCTTGCACGAAAGACAGAGGAAGAGAGAGTGAGAGAGAGAGAGAGAGAGAGAGAGAGAGAGAGAGAGAGAGAGAGAGAGAGAGAGAGAGAGAGAGAGAGAGAGAGAGAGAGAGAGAGAGAGAAAATGAAATGATCTCTGACAAAAATATTCGAAATAGGATACAATGCATAATGAAGTAGAAGAGATAAACAGAACACAAATCGGAAATTCCTCTCTAGAAAAAAAGAGTTCGTAAAATAATTGAAACAGCAGGTAAAAGGGAGGTCGCATGTGCGTACGGATGAGTTGGAATCGTGCTCCCATATAGCAGCCCATTAAATAAGTTACTGGTGTTTAGACAGAAGTAAAAAAAATGGGTAATTTAAAATAACTAACCTGAATTTAATAAAAATTAATATGAAAAACGTAGCAAAAATAGAAAATCTATATCGATTGGGTTGGAAGGAAAGTAATGTCCAATGATGTGGTATCGGAAGTCAAAGCTCCGGCCACGGAGGACATTGACCACTGAGATTGAGCACCACTCCAACAGGACAGCAGGTAGGTGGCTTAAGTGAGTGGCTTAGCCGTCAGAAAGCGAAGAGTATAATCCTCAACCAACATGGAAGTGGATAAAGAGCACATCTGCCATTGCATGTTGTATGGGTTTCGTCGCAGTAGAACCCCCGCAAGTTCTGTAAGAAATATTACCAGTGTGTACCCCAATGCCATATCACATCATCAGTGCTGTCGTTGGTTTGAACGGTTTCGAGAGAGGAAATTTTGATCTGTCATATCAACCAAAAGCCGGAAGACCCGCAAAAGTGGAGATGAACATGCTGAAGATCTTATTGGAGACCGATCCACGTGTGACCCCGCGGGAATTGGCCAAACAGCTGCGGACTACCCACACGAGCATTTTCATGCACTTACGTCAACTTGGGAAAGTGCAAAAGAGGGGAGTTTGGGTACCCCATCAACTCACAGTTGACCAGAAAACAAATCGGATGAGTACATGCTGCGTTTTCTGCTTGTACGTCACCAAGTTGAAATTTTTTTTTCAACTTGGTGACGTACAAGCAGAAAAGAGAATTTCTTTTCTTGTGGCTGAAAAGAGGAACACAGAGAATTTTCAGAAAGAGAATTTTTTTTCTTGTGGCTGAAAAAGAGGAACACAGAGAATTTTTTACATATGGCTGGAAATACACGTAGCAACAAATATTTTTTATGTAGCTGGAAACAGAAATCAGTTTTTTGGCATGGCTGGGAAGAAAAACGGATGATAATTTTTGCGTGGTGGGAAAGAGAAACAGATTTTTTCTGTATGACTGGAAAAAGAGGAATAGATATTTTTTTTTCTCACGATTCTTGCAATAAACCTTTAATTTCGTGGATAGCGTTTGCTGTTCGGTTTCCTGTAAGCAAACTTTCCGACTGTTCGAAATGGCTCCTAAAGTCGCGAAAGCAATTTCGTGAAATAATGAGGAAGTTTCACTAAACGGCTCCTACATTCGATACCGATATAGAAGATTTAAAGAGACGAAACGTATTTACCACGGAAGCAACCCGGAAGGGCTTGCTTCCACCCAAAGTAAGTCCTCATAGTTTTGTCTTTGGGTTTAAGATCCAACATTTAGATTTCCTCGTAGCAATACTACAAACAATTAGTAATTTGATGATAAGAATGTGAGAGCCTGTCAATGATCTGTGAGAGTGTAACATACATCACAGTGCATGGAACGAAATGGAAAATTTTTCAAGAGATGTATGAGTGCAGATCTACAAGTGAAATTTAGCAGATAAATCAATGAAGGAAGAAATATTCCTCATAATACATGGGAAATCGATAGAATATTCTAAGCAAACAGAATATGAATTCTGAATTTGCTTGCACCACTTACTTGTCATCCGCAGATAAATCAATGAAGGAAGAAATATTCCTCATAATACAAGGGAAATCGATAGAATATTCAAAGCAAACAGAATATAAATTTTGAATTTGCTTGTACCACTTACTGGTCATCCATGTGACACCTCTCAGAAAACTTTAAGTTTTCTGAGTTTTCTGAGAGATTTTACACGGATGACCAGTAAGTGGTACAAGCAAATTCAGAATTTATATTCTGTTTGCTTTGAAATTTTATTGATCTCCCATTTATTATGAGGAATATTTGTTCCTTCACTGATTAATCTGTGGATGACCAGTAAGTGGTACAAGCAATTTCAGAATTTATATTCTGTTTGCTTATTCTATCGATTTCCCATGTATTATGAGGAATATTTGTTCCTTCATTGATTTATCTGTGGATGACCAGTAAGGGGTACAAGCAAATTCAGAATTTATATTCTGTTTGCTTTGAATATTCTACCGATTTCCCATGTATTATGAGGAATATTTCTTCCTTCATTGATTTATCTGTGGATGACCAGTAAGTGGTACAAGGAAATTCAGAATTTATATTCTGTTTGCTTTGAATATTCTATCGATTTCCCATGTATTATGAGGAATATTTCTTCCTTCATTGATTTATCTGTGGATGACCAGTAAGTGGTACAAGGAAATTCAGAATTTATATTCTGTTTGCTTTGAATATTCTACCGATTTCCCATGTATTATGAGGAATATTTCTTCCTTCATTGATTTATCTGTGGATGACGAGTAAGTGGTACAAGGAAATTCAGAATTTATATTCTGTTTGCTTTGAATATTCTATCGATTTCCCATGTATTATGATGAATATTTCTTCCTTCATTGATTTATCTGTGGACGACCAGTAAGTGGTACAAGGAAATTCAGAATTTATATTCTGTTTGCTTTGAATATTCTACCGATTTTCCATGTATTATGAGGAATATTTGTTCCTTCATTGATTTATCTGTGGATGACCAGTAAGTGGTACAAGGAAATTCAGAATTTATATTCTGTTTGCTTTGAATACTCTATCGATTTCCCATGTATTATGAGGAATATTTCTTCCTTCATTGATTTATCTGTGGATGACCATTAAGTGGTACAAGGAAGTTCAGAATTTATATTCTGTTTGCTTTGAATATTCTATCGATTTCCCATGTATTATGAGGAATATTTCTTCCTTCATTGATTTATCTGTAAATGGCCAGTAAGTGGTACAAGGAAATTCAGAATTTATATTCTGTTTGCTTTGAATATTCTATCGATTTCCCATGTATTATGCGGAATATTTCTTCCTTCATTGATTTATCTGTGGATGACCAGTGAGTGGTACAAGCAAATTCAGAATTTATATTCTGTTTGCTTTGAATATTCTATCGATTTCCCATGTATTATGAGGAATATTTGTTCCTTCATTGATTTATCTGTGGATGACCAGTAAGTGGTAGAAGGAAATTCAGAATTTGTATTCTGTTTGCTTTGAATATTCTATCGATTTCCCATGTATTATGAGGAATATTTCTTCCTTCATTGATTTACCTGTGGTACTGGTGATTTTCGACCTACATCCGTCTCTGGCTGTGAGATGGGTCAAAACGCTATGAGAGAGCAAGATCCTTCGAGTAGCAAAAATCTGAGGATGTTCAGATTCCTAAGCTACTTTTGCTTAGTCTCCGGTGCTCGGAACTTCACTGTCCTGGGTGGTGTACCGGTTACCACACTCGAACGGAAACCGGGAGATGCGGATGCGATTCCCGCTCCAGGGTGTTGAGATTTTCAAGTTTTCTGAAAGGTGTTATATGGATGACCGGTGAGTGGTACAAGCAAATTCTGAATATATATTCTGTTTGTTTTTGGATATTCTACGGAATTTAACAGGAGTTTTATTTTCTTAAAGAAAAGAATTTTCAAATTTCTTTTCTGCCGAAGATTTCCTGTTTTCTGTGACTGTTATACATTCTGTGGCAATCAAATTATGGCACTCAGAAGGAAAGTCGGCAAGCGGATGAATTGTGACGAAATATGAAAATGATTAAGATAAGAGACCGATCGAACCGAAGCTCTGGCTGATATAAACAGAGACGTGGTAAGACCGTGGCTTTGAAAGCAACGCGTGTATGATGAAATTAACTGGCTTCTATTTCTAAGGGACCGAATTCAGAACGCAAGAAAATTAACGAGAATGCCATCATGTTCAACACCGATATCAGCAACTCAGATATTTCGACTAATGGTGGATTTTAGGCTTTCGAGAGGCGGGAGAGTCGTTTCGTCGTGAACAGGAACGTGTGGACTGTGATAATATAGCACAATGCAACGGTGCAATGATTTTGGCATAGTGGCTTCAGAAATATTTGGGTGAAAAGAATTACCTAGACAATGGTGCGGTCATTGCAGCTCTGCAAAGTTTGACAGACAAGAAACTAAAATGATTCTTTGAAACTAGAATTAAGTAGCGTCCAGAACATTGGAACAAGTTCATTGCAGCTAACGAGGACTAACTTGGAAAGGCGGATTGAAAAGAAACCAAAAACCTTTTTAAAACTGGAATTAAGAAGCTTCCAGAACTTTCGAACAAATTTGCTGCAGTTTGAGAGAACTACGTTGGAAAGGTTAATCGATTAGCAACCAAAATCTTCCTTTGAAACTGGAATTAATAAACTCCCAGAAAGGTGGAACAAGTGCAATGCAGTTTACGGAGACTACATTCAAAGCTGGATTCTTGCGCAATCAAAAAACTTCTTCGAAGCTGGAATTAAGAAGCTGTCAGAGTGTTGGAACAAGTATTCATTGAAGTTAACCGGGGACTGTGTTGAAAAGTTGAATCAGCCAAAAAAACAAAAAAACTTTATTTAAACTGAAATTAGGAAGCACCCAGAACGTTGGAACAAGTGCTCATCAAATAACAGGGACTACTTTGAAAAGAAATATGTATGATTTTTCGATTTTGTTGTGAATAGAGTTTTTAGAATCAAATTGTCGTTTATATTCGAACGTTCCTCATAATTCGCTGAAACCATCAAGTATCTTCTTCACTCAAAAAAAGCTGAAAAGCACTGCTATAATGAATTTTTTTATTATTCACATTTTTTTTAGCACGTCTTTTGTAAAAACAGACGTGCTTATGTTATCGGTTTGTCCGTCCGTCCGCCTGTACCCACGATGTCTCTGCAACTATTAGTCCGATTTGAAAAATTCTTTCTGCATTGGGAAGCTTGAAATATGCGAATGATGATCCTTTATTTCGTTTTTTTTACGATGTACAATTTCGCCACTAGAGGGCGTAAATGCAGATGATGTCGAATTCAAAAATTTCGTTTTATTCCACATATTTGCTTCTAAACATCCGATTAAAAAAATTCTTTTATCGTTCGATTCCATTTATGTCGAAGAGTATTTTAGATATAGTTACTTTTTCAAATTATGCATAGATTTTCCGCTAGGGGGCGTAAAAGTAAATTACATTTTCCCGATAACTCTTCTTCTAAAACTCCGATTTGAAAAATGTTTTCATCAGCGGTTACATCTCCTGATGAAAAATCTGTTGCATATAATTTCAAATTTTTGTTAAAGAATATTTTGGCCACCATGCGGCGTAAGTGTTATTTTTTGCTTCTGATGTATTTGCCATAAAATCTGAGCTTCTAAAATATCGATTGCAGAAATTCTTTCGCGGACTGATGCCACTCACATCGATAAACAGTTTTGGAATATTTTCTTCCTAAAATAATCCACAGTTTCTTCGCCAGGGGACGTAGACGCACATCATATTTTGGTCAATATCTCTACTTCTAGGAGTCCGACTTGATAAATTCCTTCTTTGCTGGATAGTGTTTTCCGTGTGACATATTTTTCATATAATTTCAGAATTTTCAAGTAATTCATAGACTTCCCCTAAGGGGGCGTAGCGGTAAATTGCGTTTCCCTCCATATCTCTGCTTCTAAATTTCCGATTTGAAAAATTCTTTCTGCACCGGATACAGCTCCTGATGGGAAATCGTTTGCACATAATTTCTAATTTTTGTAAAAAAATGGTTTGGCCACCAGGGGGCGTAAGTCTTAATTTCCGCTTCTGATGTGTTTGCAGAGCTTCTAAATTCTCGATTAAAAAAAGCGTCGTTTGTTGACCGATACTACTCATGTCAACAAACCTTTTAGAACATTTTCTTCTTGAAATAATGCATGGTTTCTACGCCAGGGGCGTGATGTATATCTTATTTTTGTCAATATCTCTACTTCTAGGAGTCTGATTTGAAATATTCCTTCTTTGTTGGATAGTGTTTCCGATGCGAAATGTTTTCCCTACAAATTCAAAATTTACAAGTAAATCATAGACTTTTCGCTAGGGGGCACAAAGGTAAATTGCATTTTCTGCGTTATTTCTGCTCCTAAAACTTCGATTTGCCGTTTCGTTAAAATTCCTGTACCAAACAACATCCTCCAGTCTGGAAAACGCAATGACATTTGAAGACACCCACATGCATTACTGTCTGCGAAAATTGCAACACAAAGAAATAATCGCACTACTCAAATGAAACTTACACCACAGATTCCTCATGTTACAGGACATAACTAATTACATTTATACACTGAAGAGCAATTGATTTAGAGATACCTGTCTAGTAACGTGTAGCATCACCTTTCGTACTGATGACGGCGGCGATTCGCCTCGGCAAGGACTCAACAAGACACCGGAAGCGTTGGGAAGCCATACGGATTCACGGCCCCTGAACAAGCTCCCACAGTTCACGAAGATTTGTTGGAGGGGGTCAGAGCCGCGAACATCTCTCAATGGCATTTCAGATGTGCTCAATGGGATTGAGGTCAGGTGACCTAGCTGGCCAAGGAAGCGAGGTCACGTCAGTGGAGTGTTCATCCAACCATTCGGATACAATTCGGGAGCTGCATTGTCTTGTTGCAGGATGAGGTCCCCAGTGGGATGTTGAAGACGCACAAACGGGAGCAAATGGTCGTCCAGAATATCCCGGTAACGTTGACCTGTGAGGGACGATGTTACACGCACCAGGGGTTCCATTATAGTCCACGTAAACAGTCTCCAGACGAGAATGCCACCTGCACCAGCTTGAAGAGTACCCTTCTGGCAAGAAGGATCCATCGCTTCATGTGGTTTGCGCCGTACTCGTATCCAGCTATCCGCATGTACCAACGTGAATCTCGACTCATCAGTCCAGGCAACATTTTCCCACATGTCTAGGGTCCAGTGGCGATGATGTTCCCGCCCTCATGCTAATCTTTGCACCCTGTTATGTGCGGACAGTAGCGGTACCCTCGTGCGACGATGGCTTCTGTACCCCATAGCGAGGAGATGGTTCTCGATGGAGTGGCTGATTACACGTTTTTGTGCACCAGCGTTAAATTGACGAGTGAGTTCTTGCACTGTGGCCCGTCTACCCGCTGTTACAATGCGAGCTAGCCAACGATGACCCCGCTCATCCACACGCTGTTGTCCACGGCAGCCTAGCCCTTGCGGGGATGGTTTTACCGGATTCGATGAACTCAAGGTACACCCGTGGCACAGTGGCTCGTGAAAATCCCAGTGCCTGCACGACGTCCGAGATGGAGTGACCCATTCGTCGACCCCGACAATTTTCCCACGATCAATGCGCTTAGATCCTTCGTCTTACCCATATTGCGTCCGACTCTTACTGATTCCCGTCGCATCACTCCTTATATTGTCGTATCGCTGCATACGTCATATCGTTTCCATTTACAGTGCCGCCCACAGCGCCACATTTGCATAACGCCAGCTGTCTCTAATTCAATTGCTCTTCAGTGTAGAGCTATTCAAAATATTTTCACTCAAAATTCAGTATCGTGTGAAGCCACCTGGAGTAACAATCACAGCCTCTACGCGGTGTGGCATTGAATGGAAGAGGTTTTCGATATCGTCCTGGGTAATAATAGCCTGCCAGGCAGCTTCTATGCGAGAACAGAGTTCATTTGTGGCGTCTGACGGAGGTGCTGGACGGGCCAGTCGCTTAGCTACATCGTTCCACACATGATCGATCAGAAACATATCCGGCGAAAGTGCAAATCAGGGAAGAAGCAGTATCTGCCGTGCAAGGAAGAGGTCTTGCGCGTTTGGGACCACATGTGGCCGAGTATTGTTGTGCTGGAAAATAGCGCCGAAGGAAGAGTATCACCTCGACCTCTAAGACATCCCCATCGCTGGCTGTTGCGAGTTTTCTCAATTCGCATCAGGCAAGATCATGGAGGTTAAAAGAAGAGGAGGTGAAAGGACCCGTTTTGAGTGAAGCCAAAATGGATCAGCTGTTTCGATCCTCCCTCTGAGGTGGTGGCAGCCTGCGGCAGTTCGGAAACGTAACGTCACTTCCTGTGCCTGAAGCAGCTTCACGTAGCGCATTCAAACCAAGGAAGCAAACAAAGAATATTTGGGACTTCATATTTCTTGACATTAGGGATTTGGTTATATTTTAAACATTGTACATACGCAGTATGCAAGTAACCATACGCAACATGCACTTCTGCTCAAAAAATAATTGTTTCAATTTTTTAAAGAAACACCAACACACATTTTCCTATTTTTTCTGGGTATTTTTAATTCTGTGAATGAATATTTCAGCCTTAATTTGTTTCATGACCGTATAGGTACAGTAACGGTCCGAAAAACCCGTTCAAAATCTCAATTTCCCCATAGAGATATTCAGGAGATTCTCAGGTTGGGCGCATTGGCGTAATCAGCTGTTAAAAAGCGACGTCATGCCAAAGCACAGGGAGCCGGGGACTGTTGCCATCTCCTCCTTCTAACCTCCTTGGGCGAGATCGCGAACTGAACGCTATGGTGCCCGAAATCACGACTCTGCAAAATGCACACTGTATGGTACCATTCACCACGATGTCTTCGAACACATATGTGACCATCATTGTGCATCAAGTTAAATCATGACTTGTCAGAAAACACGACCTGTTGCATCTCAGCGAGCCAATATCTGTGTTGGAGACCCCATTGCAGTCTGAAGCGACTGTAGTTGAATGTCCAAGAAATGGTGCTGCTAGCAATCAGGCCTCTGTTAAGCAGGCGACGTCGAACTGTGCTGTAGGACAAATCGGGGCCTGTTGCGCTACCTCCTTGGTTGGGGCCGCGGGTGGCTTAGTAGTCAGCGTTCGCGACTGCCATGGAGATAACCTCAGGTTCGATCCTGGGCAGGTACGAACGTTCGAACCACTAAATACCCGCCGTGCGTCAAATGGTCACGTTAAGCCGTCGGACCCCGGGTACCGGCCTCCCGGTAATAAATAAGGGCGTCTTCCTCCCCCTTTCTACTTTGCTTCCGTGTAACTTTCCCATCGGGCACTCTAGCCCAAATCTCCTATCTTCCTATTTCTAAGGGTTGTTTAAGACCTGGGGTCAGACACTTCCTTCCTAAAATCATCTACATATGTTCTGATCTGATTTGCCACCTTGGTTGACGCTGTGCGATCGGTCACTACCATGTGGCAGAGGCGTCTGTCATCCCATGCAGTCGTGCGATTTTGTGGTCCATTTCCTGGAATTGGGTCCATCCAAGCTTCATTTGTCCACTGACGCCACGTTCACATCACACTACTGGCGTTTCATGCCGTACGAGTAGCAATTTGCGGGAGCTTAATCCAGTTTCTTTGATTCCAACAATCTTTCCTCGCTGAAAGTCTGTCAGGTGTTCATAATGGCATCCTCTTCGCAGACGGGGTATAGTGAGACACAAGAAAAACCCTTCACTAAACGCTACATCTTCTTTGGGGCTAGCTCTTTATACGCAAGACCGGGCAGTTCAGAGGGCGCTGCTCCGAAATCTCATGCACATTTTCACGGATATTTTAATCATTTGCATGTCGCAACTTGTTATACATATCCAGTTAGTTTCAAGATAATACCAGCTGTTCTTCATGGGGCTGCAATTTTCAAAAACGATAATGTTCATTTGCATAATCTGCCGCAAAACGTCATTGGAAATTGTTTATAGATCAGCCCGAGTAAATCAACAACGATGTTTCTAACAGTTCATTAAAAATCGGCTGATTTATTATATCATAATCTTTGCTTTTCGTAACTAATTCACACGGAAAACGAAATAAACGAATGATTCCTTTTGCAACAATTCCTGTATTTCACTTATTGGTGGACAAACGTAACAAGGAACCTCAAATCTCTTGGAATCATTATTATCGATGGTGTCAACAGATTTTCCAAACAAACGCCAAATCTCAAACTGTTTTACAGCCTCTACAACCATCTATCTCCGGGCAATGTTGCCTCCCTAGTTTTCCGTTATTTAAAACTACTGACCTCATGAAACTCTGCGGGTCAAAAGTTACGAAGGTATACATTTCAATAGCAAATGCAATTTAACGTTGGTTCTATAATGAAGCTTGAAAGAATAGGAGTAAATAGAATTCCTTCCGAATTTCATCAAAACGCCGTTTCACAGAAACGTAAGCAGTTGTTTACCACCGACAAATATCCTAAATATCTCTGAGTGAAATTGGTGCTCAGCATTCCCGACTTAAGTCAGAGCAGTCATAGATGTTTGCACTTGTTTGGAAACCGCTTCGGGCAAAGTGTGGGCGTGAATCTAATATAAACTCGGCTGGTTTTCCACTTAAATTTTAGAGACGCCGATCACGTCAGCGTGTTGAAGTTTGAAGACGCAAAATAATGAAAACTGTGGGCGTTTAGAATGAAATATTTTTCAGCTTCACTTGAAGTCAACAGATGCTTTTTTTGACATAAAGATATTTTTCTTGATGTGGAAAGCTGAATGCAACTTTCGGAATGTTAACCGAATATTGAATTTTTTTTAAAGAGCTCTACATAAAAACAATATGTTATATAAAACAAAATAATTTTGCGTGCTTTTGTCTGATATATTTCATTTTAGAAGAAAAGGAATCGCACCTAATACTTATGCGTACGTTCATCTATATATATAAAATTGAATGTTTGTTTATATATCCGCCATACAAATCTTCAATTTCCAATTAAGAACCACCAAATTTGGTATACTATCTAAAATGGTACTCTAAGTTAGAAAGTAGACGGTTTTTGGAAGGGGTCGGGGCCCGGGGTCAAGGGAGCCCCATACAAAATTTTCATAAAATCTACAGTTTTCAGTTTAGAATCAGCAAATTTGGTATACTATCTCATGGTACTTTAAGTTAGACCGTAGATGGATTTTGGAAGCGGTCGGGGTCAAGGGCCCCCTAGCACAAAATTTCGGTAAAATCTACAGTTTTCAATTTAGAACCATCAAATTTGGTATACTATCTCATGGTACTTTAAGTTAGACCGTAGATGGATTTTGGAAGGGGTCGGGATCAAGGGCCCCCTAGCACAAAATTTCCGTAAAATCTACAGTTTTCAATTTAGAACCACAAATTTGGTATACTATATCATGGTATTCTAACTGAGGCCGAAGACGGTTTTCAGCCCGTGGTCAAAGGCCCCCTATACAAAATTTTCGTAGAAAGTTCCATTTTCTACTTTTCAGAACTGCAACAAAATTCAGCACTCCAATACCCGATCTACGGTCTAAGTTAGAGAATGTAGATTACAATAAAAGTGCAAAAATATCCGTTTAATGGTGTATTAAAAACACAAATGAATAAACGTTAGCTACAAATGAATATATCAGGCAGAAATACAATGTAATGTAAATAGAGAGTTCCAGATATTCAAAATTTGAAACGGTAAACAAACGGATGATCAATGCCAATGTCAAGTCGCATGCACGCGACATAACATATGTAAATTGCATTTCAGTGTCGCGAATTCTCAGAAGCGCACGCCAGATGTACGGCAGTTCTATAGATGTCTCCTCGAAGGTAAGTATTTCCATTCCTCTTTCTTTTGTTTTTGTTTCGTAAAAAGTAAATTAACTGAACCAACATTTTTTTTTTTATTTTTCAGATTTGCAGCCATCCCAGCTACTTTTTTTAAATAGAAATATTAGTGCCAGTCATTGGCAGTGGCTAGCATTAATTTGGAGGAACCCTGCTTTTGACACGGACAACTCTACGTCGCCTGCTCAAGGGTTGGCAATCCTAAAAATCTCTACATTTTTGCTCCCAATGGAAAAACCAAAAATATTGTTTACCAAAAAGCAATAACCTAAATGAATTAAAATACATTTACTGGAAAATTACAAGGAATATCTTTTTAATTTATTAATTTTCACCCGCTGAACTTTGTGATTCCACGAATGGTAATATTTACCAGGGAAATACTGGGTACCCCTGCTAACACCACAATAAATTTTCTTTACCTGAAAAAAAATTTTTTTTAGTGTGTTACAACAGCTTCACAGAGTTCAATTCAATTAATATACAGTAGAACCCGACTATGATGAACCCGTGTTTATCAAAATCTGGGATTTAACGAGCAAAAAAGTAACTTTTGTTTGGTATGTTAATTAAGGGCAAGGCTATCCTGATCGTATTTAGTGAATAAAATTTCATGAAGTCCCCGAATTAAACGAGGGAGAGAAAAGCTAAGGTGATCACTTTTAACAAGCAAAGAAACAAAATGTAATAACATTCCATATCTAAAGAGGCAGGGATAACCTGCTACGTACTGTCCTGGTATGAAGAAACAGAAATGGTGGCGCACAGGGGAATCCTGGTGTGCTAGTGGAAGAGTGCTGATAGAAAAGCAATGGGAATGTGTTCATCGAATGCTCAATAAGTTAATTGTGCTAGAGACTTTCCTTGCCACCTAATCTAAGGGGCTATAGTTTGGATGTATCTCGTAAGCAGAGTTGAAAACAGGCCACTTAATCCTTAGCAAAAAGAAGATGAATAGAGCTCACACATTAAAGTGAATTTCTGGGGAACAGTTGCAGAGCGGGATAAGGGAGTAATGGAATCGGGATGTCACAGGAAAGGAAACAGGAAATAAAAATTCCTGGAATTGTGCCTGTTGCCTCTTTCTCCTTCCAAGTGAGCGTTGCATGTGTGCTGTGCAGAGATGGAAACGGGCCACGGGTCACCGCTTGGACAATTTCTTGCGTGTCAAGCGGGTCTGGTCAAGGTGTCCCTGACCCGATTTTGACCCGGTTTTATATCCGTTTTACTTTTGAGTCGAAAAAATATATTTCAAAGAACCGATCAGAGGTATTTTAAATAATACTTCGAGCTGCAGAGTGCGATCCAGGAACTTACTGAGAAAGTAAAGGAATGGGATTAAAAAGCAACTTTGGCCGCCCCGGTGGCGCAGTGGTCTAAGCGATGGCCTCCGATCATTCGTCCGTAAGGGGTCCGGGTTCGAATCCTGTTGAGGCATGGATGTTGTGTTTGTCTTACGGCACTGGCTCTCTCCCTTCCCTGGAACCAGTGACCCTAAATTAGGGACGGGTGACCGCTTATAACCCATTGAGTTGCTCACGGTGGTCGTTAAACCTCCAATCAAAAAAAAAAAAAAAGCAACTTTCAGAAGATAAAATTGATTTACAATGCTGCTTTTACAAGGAATGACGATTTATCAATTGTTGGGGGGAAACCAGGAGATAACCAATTCCTACATTTAACTTGGGCAGCAGATATCAAGCGAAGGTCACATTGATGAAGAAATTAATCGACGTATAAAATTCGGTTGGAGAGTTTTTGGAAGAAACAGTACAATTTTTAAGAGCAATATGCCATTATGTCTTAGAAGAAAAGCGTTTAATCAGGGCATCGTTTCAGTGCTTACGTACGGAGCGGAGACGTGGACCTTGACTACAAAGACTGCAGACAACTGAAAGGAGCATACGGAGATGCATGCTTGGTGTAGCTAAGAAAGACAGAAAGGGGAACTTTTGGATAAGGAAAATAACAAAATAACAACAGTGGGAGACATCATGATCAGAGTAAAATCCCTGAAGTGGGATGGACATATTGCCAGGAAAGCGGACCCTCGGTGAACAGCCGAAATTTTACACTGGATTCCAAGGGCCAGGAGAAGAGCCAGCAGAAGCCCACGTGGTAGATGATTAGATAGAGGAGACTGGCCCAAGACAATCTGTTGTGGAAGAAAGTTTGAGAGAACTTCATCCAGCAGTGGATTGATAGTGATTGACAATGCTGCTGCTGCTGCTGCTGATGATGATGATATATTCGAATTTATAGCTCACAGCAGATTTGTCCGGGTCAGGCCTGGGTCGGGTCCAGTTTCGGGTCCAAAACCAATTCTGGTGTTGTGTAGTTGAACAGGGATTGGTCTCACGTGGTCGTCAAGTTGAATATCCTTGAATTACTTAACTATGGTATTGATGTATTAATAGCTAATTAAATCTTTCAAACACACTCACGGACAATGAAATTAGCGCACCAAGAAGGAAGCATCGGATTGAACTGAAATTTTATGGACGTTATATTACAGATGAATGACACACAAGATGGCACAAACAGAGCTGCAGGACAATAACAGAGGGATCTGTGGCATGCAGTCTGATCATCTTCAATAGCGCGTCGCACCGCCTCGTGCGACGATACATGCTGCAATACGGTCCGGCATGGAGGCGAAAGGACGACTGGAGTTATCCTGCGGCAGACTGGCCCACACGTGTTGGACGGTGTGCTTAAAATCCCAGATAGTTCGGTACGGCGGCAGCCGGCGTTTTAACTGGTCCCACACATGCTCGATGGGGGACATGTCCGGGGAGTGAGCAGGTCATGGAAATGTCTGGACATGACGTAGGAAGTCCTGGTCAGCCCGAGCAGTGTGCGGGCGGGCATTATCCTTCTGGTATATATAGAGCACTTAGAATCTCGGCCAGGAATGGGAGCACATGGGGCAGTGGGATCTCATCCACATACCTCTGGCCCGTCAATGATGCACGTATCACTACTAAAGATGATCGGCTATCGTAGGCAATGGCTCCCCAGACCATAATGTCTGCAATAGGGTAGGTGTGGCGCTCTATAACGAGGTTGGGATTGTGCCGTTGACCCGGAGACCTCTAAACCCGGACACGATTATCATCTGTCCCCAAAACGAAGCGGCACTCATGGCTAAACACCTGTGGCGTTCGACGTCGCTCTGGCTAGGAACCACTGCAAACGGAGCCGGCGATGTTCCGTTGTTAATACAGCACTCGTAAAGGGCGCTGGGATCGCAGATTCGCTTCCGCGAGGCGTCGGGAAATGGTTTGTGGGCACATAGGAGCCGCTACACCTGCTTATATAGTGGACCGGGTCCCCGTGTAATCCGTTTGTGCCTCGCGCATGCTCCGTTGATCATCTGTACCGGTAATCCTCCTGGTCCGCCCGGAGCCGCTTCGCTGTGTGGTAGTGCCGCCAGGTGTCGACTGCTCCCAACACAGTCGAACGGTTTGGTCAGAACGATTCACGTGGCTGGCTATAAGGCGTACCGACCATCCTGCGGTTTTCAGCCCGATGATCAGTTCTCTCTCAAAATCCGTAAATTGCGTAAATCGATGTCTTCAGCTTCTACGTGGCATTCTTGTCACTCTGCACTCTGGTTTGCGTCGGCCGGTGCTTTACGCTTTCATGGGGCATTGACTACACGCCGGTTTATAAGGCTGCCGGTTCTTGCTTGCAGGGCACCCACTGGGTGTGTCGCACCAAACGTGGATTATTTACATACCAGCCAGCACGCACTCTAGCAATTTGCAAAATTTCGCGGTTGTAGCATGTTTTCTTCTAGGTGCGCAAATTTCATTGTCCGCGAGTGTATATCCAGTTATTATGGATATATAATATAAAAGTTGATATAGATATATAATATAAACTTTTACGCATGTTATCACGTATGCATATTTTTACATGTCGGGAGTTTTAGCCCAAAAGCAGATTTAGCGAACGCCCGGATTTAGCAAGGGTTTCTGCCGGTCTCCAACTCCTCGTTGTAAGCGGACTGTACTGTATTTGACTGAGGTTACGTAATAAATTTAATGTTCGAATCAAGTAATGCATTTAATAAGTCTTGAATTCTTCCGATTACTTTATTACGTAATCAGAAATTTCATGATGTTAATGTATAGCTAAATAAACAAATCCCATTCATATTCCATTAGTTAAAATCAGTGCAGGGTAATCTAAACTGTTTTCTGGCCATCCACATATTTGCAACATTTTTTAATATCTTTCTCCATTTTTACAGGAATTTGTAGATTTCGTACACGTAAAGTTTCAGTGTTCAGCTCTTAGTCAAATAGTAACTGACCATAAAAAAAGAGTAATGGGAAATTAAAATGTTCCAGAAATATAGCAATACACTCTGTACACGAAACATTAGAGATACAGGTGCTGGCCAGTTGACATGGGCATTCC
Organism: Macrothele yani; assembly: GCA_039090855.1. Taxonomy (NCBI): domain Eukaryota; kingdom Metazoa; phylum Arthropoda; class Arachnida; order Araneae; family Macrothelidae; genus Macrothele; species Macrothele yani. The sequence goes on along the minus strand of CM077026.1, from coordinate 34,438,498 downwards.
CTGCGCTGAATGGAACAGACCCTGACGGAATGCAGGCGATAAATAGGCGAACAGCAGTGTTTCCCAACAGTGCATCGCAGTCAATGAACATGGGTAAACGTGGTGATCTGAGCGACTTTGATTGTGGATGCATTGTCGGCGCAAGACAGATGGGTCATTCAATTACCCAAGTAGTAAGAACCCCCAGGACTCCCAAAGGCAACCGTATCAAGGGTGTACCGCAAATACACCATCAACGGACGTACCAGGACTCAGAGGACAAGCTGTGGATATCCACACGCCATTGATGACTGGGGTCGACGTAGACTATCCAGGCTGGTACAGACCGACCGATTGGCAACTGAGGCGCAAATCACATCCAGGTTAAATGTCGAAAGCCCAAGCATGTATCAGCCAGCTAACAGTACGGCACACGCTGCGTACCCTGAGCTACGGCAGTCTGCGCCATACTCGTGTGCCATTGTTGACTGCTCGTCATCGGAAATTACACCTCATCTGGTGCAGGGAACGTCAAAACTGGACATCTGCAGAGTGGCGCCGTGCAGTGTGGTCAGATGAATTTCATTTTCAGCTCTACGGAGCTGATGGGAGTTTGCGGGTGTGGTGTCGACGGCATGAAGCCATGACCCCGTCGTGCCATGTCGGCTCTGTTCAGGCATGTAATGGTTTGGAAAGCCTTCTCAATTTACATGGTGAGAAGTTTTACCCTCAGATCACCATGTTTACCCATGTTCGTCGATTAGGTCCTTTAGTGTGTCTGGAGAGATCCTTAACAGCTGCGCTATCAGCATGTGCTGGCTGATCACCTACACGCTTTCATGTCCTTCGCGCATTTTATGGATGATGGTCAGTTTCAGAAGAACAATGCGCAGCCCCACCGGGCAGCCGCAACCACCCAGACATTGCTCGAAGAACATTCGTCTGAGTTTGGAATCATCCAGTGTCCCCCAAGATCCCCGGATTCAAACCCTGTAGAAGCATTCTGGGATGCCGTTGAGCAGAACATCAGATCCATGAATCCTGGACGGACGCTTCGGGCGGAGTTGTGAAAAATGCTGCAACAGGCATGGCTGACATTACCTCCGAAAACCCTCCGGCACCTGATGGAATCGATACATCGTCGTGTTCAGGCTATCATTAGTGCTAGAGGAAGACCAACACGCTGTTTGGTAGGTATCTCTAATGTTTTGTCCATTGAGTGCATACCAGAGTTGGAAACGGTATGCACTCAAAATTCCACAATGCACGTTTTCTTTGAATTCTTTTTTCTTTTCCGCCTTTCGAAAATTAAAAGAGAATAAAACCGGGTCGAAATCGGGTCAGGCACACCTTGACCCGACCCGTTTGATCCGCTAGGAATTGTCGAACCGTTAACCCGTGATCCGCTGGAAATTGTCGAACCGTTGACTCGTGATCCGTTTCCATCTCTAGTGCGTACACGTTTGGGCTATAGCATTGTAATCACCCCTGTCTTCAGGAGTGAATGTGTCTCACGTCGAGCAACAGAAACGTTACCAGCGTCGTGAGCAGGGTGTGTCAGATCGCCATTATAAAGTCCTTGCATTGAGGAAAGGGAAAGTTTTGCTGAGGTTTGAAAGGGGAATAATTACATGCTCGAGAAAGGCTAGATTCAGCACTTCAGCAGCCGCACGCATGGTTGGCTATTGGACGGACGCTGTAATGAAGGCATGGCGGTATTGATCCGAGGAAGGACATACATCTAACCGACGTTCTGGAAAGCAGATTTGGTTGAGATTTGATGTGAAATTAGGATCTCACAGGCGCGGGACAACAAGCGTCAAGATCCCTCAATTCGTGGCATTTTCCTCCTAAAAATGTCTTCAAACTCACAACAACTGACTCTCTAGTGGATGAGCCAAATTAGTTTAGAATCCGTTCAGGCATCCATGTTGAACACTAGCCATAGCCGCTCCGCCTGCAGTGGGAACAGAAACAGAGAGAGATTGGACTTTTCCTTCCTTTCGGGTTAACGAACGATAACTGTGCTCATGCCAAGCTGTAATATACAGTAATTCGCCTGCACTTGATTTTAAGAACCTTATTCCAAGGAAGGTACAGGGAAAGGAATATCAGCCCAACACGCCACTCATGCCTCATCTGGGATTCGAACTCGGACCCAGCTTAAACAATTGCTTAGAAGTCTGACACTCCCACCATTCGGCGACCTGGAAAGCCTGGAATTTAGATGACTGGAAATAAGTTTCCTGAACTGAAGAGACCAAGTACCGTTCAGTCATGTAAGTGGACTGTTTCGTATTCGGGGAAACGCGGGTGTTGGACAAATTGTTGCCTGGATGGCATTGGGCTCTTTTAACAAGATACCTGGTGCCTGTGTATTTGGATGGCAGTGGAGTCTTTCAGCGAGATACATGCTGATCTCTACCTGAATGGCATTGAATCTTTCAACAAGATACATGGGGATCTCTGTACCTGAATGGCATTGGACACTTTCAGCAAGATGCAAGGTGACCCTTTAAATGGATGCAGTGGACCCTTTCAGCGAGATACATGATGATCTGTACCTGAATGGCATTGGACACTTTCAGCAAGATGCAAGGTGACCCTTGAAATGGATGCAGTGGACCCTTTCAGCGAGATACATGCTGATCTGTATCTGAATGGCATTGGATCTTTCAGCAAGATACATGGGGATCTGCACCTGAATGGCATTGGACACTTTCAGCAAGATGCAAGGTGACCCTTGAAATGGATGCAGTGGACACTTTCAGCAAAATGCAAGGTGACCCTTGAAATGGATGCAGTTTACCCTTTCAGCGAGATACATGCTGATCTGTATCTGAATGGCATTGGATCTTTCAGCAAGATACATGGGGATCTTTATCTGAATGGCATTAGACACTTTCAGCAAGATGCAAGGTGACCCTTTAAATGGATGCAGTGGACCCTTTCAGCGAGATACATGCTGATCTGTACCTGAATGGCATTGGATCTTTCAGCAAGATACATGGGGATCTTTACCTGAATGGCATTGGACACTTTCAGCAAGATGCAAGGTGACCCTTTAAATGGATGCAGTGGACCCTTTCAGCGAGATACATGATGATCTGTACCTGAATGGCATTGGACACTTTCAGAAAGATGCAAGGTGACCCTTGAAATGGATGCAGTGGACCCTTTCAGCGAGATACATGCTGATCTGTATCTGAATGGCATTGGATCTTTCAGCAAGATACATGGGGATCTTTACCTGAATGGCATTATACACTTTCAGCAAGATGCAAGGTGACCCTTTAAATGGATGCAGTGGACCCTTTCAGCGAGATACATGCTGATCTGTACCTGAATGGCATTGGATCTTTCAGCAAGATACATGCTGATCTGCACCTGAATGGCATTGGACACTTTCAGCAAGATGCAAGGTGACCCTTGAAATGGATGCAGTGGACACTTTCAGCAAGATGCAAGGTGACCCTTGAAATGGATGCAGTGGACCCTTTCAGCGAGATACATGCTGATCTGTATCTGAATGGCATTGGATCTTTCAGCAAGATACATGGGGATCTTTACCTGAATGGCATTAGACACTTTCAGCAAGATGCAAGGTGACCCTTTAAATGGATGCAGTGGACCCTTTCAGCGAGATACATGCTGATCTGTACCTGAATGGCATTGGACACTTTCAGCAAGATGCAAGGTGACCCTTGAAATGGATGCAGTGGACCCTTTCAGCGAGGTACATGCTGATCTGTACCTGAATGGCATTGGATCTTTCAGCAAGATACATGGGGATCTTTACCTGAATGGCATTAGACACTTTCAGCAAGATGCAAGGTGACCCTTTAAATGGATGCAGTGGACCCTTTCAGCGAGATACATGCTGATCTGTACCTGAATGGCATTGGATCTTTCAGCAAGATACATGGGGATCTTTACCTGAATGGCATTAGACACTTTCAGCAAGATGCAAGGTGACCCTTGAAATGGATGCAGTGGACCATTTCAGCGAGATACATGCTGATCTGTACCTGAATGGCATTGGATCTTTCAGCAAGATACATGGGGATCTTTACCTGAATGGCATTGGACACTTTCAGCAAGATGTAAGGTGACCCTTTAAATGGATGCAGTGAACCCTTTCAGCGAGATACATGCTGATCTGTACCTGAATGGCATTGGACACTTTCAGCAAGATGCAAGGTGACCCTTGAAATGGATGCAGTGGACCATTTCAGCGAGATACATGCTAATTTGTACCTGGATGGCATTGGATCTTTCAGCAAGATACATGGGGATCTTTACCTGAATGGCATTGGACACTTTCAGCAAGATGTAAGGTGACACTTTAAATGGATGCAGTGAACCCTTTCAGCGAGATACATGCTGATCTGTACCTGAATGGCATTGGACACTTTCAGCAAGATGCAAGGTGACCCTTGAAATGGATGCAGTGGACCCTTTCAGCAAGATACACCGTTACCGTGTTTATAAATAGCACTGGACGTTTTAGCAAGATACATGATTACCATATATCTGGATGCAGTGGACTCTTTCAGCAAGATGCAAGGTGACCCTTGAAATGGATGCAGTGGACCCTTTCAGCAAGATACACGGTGACCGTGTTTATAAATGGCACTGGAAGTTTTAGCAAGATACATGATGACCATATATCTGGATGCAGTGGACTCTTTCAGCAAAATACATGGTGACCGTGTTTCTAGATGGCACCAGACTCTTTCAACAAGATACAAGGTGCCTGTGTATTTGGATGGCAGTGGAGTCTTTCAGGGAGATACATGTTAATCTGTACCTGAATGGCATTGGACCTTTCAGCAAGATGCATGGTGACCGTGTTTATAGATGGCACTGGACGTTTTAGCAAGATACATAGTGACCATATATCTGGATGCAGTGGAGTCTTTCGGCAAAATACTGTGTTTCTAGATGGCACAAATGGTGACTGTGTCTCTAGATGGCACTAGACTCTTTCAGGAAGATACATGGTGGCTGTGCATCCGAATGCCAGTGGACTCTTCAGCGGGATATGTGGTGACCTTTTACCCGGATGGCACAGGGTTCTTTCGGAGGGTCTATTGCATGAGGTTTTGATAACTCTGTGTCGCAAGACCTGTCAGAAACTCGTCCAATAGCCCAGTAAATCGCACTCAGTTCAGTTGGATACGATTGAAACTCATCTTGTGGTAATTTTTGCTTAAGAGCAGTTTTTCTAAGTTCGCCCCAGGTTATTATCATGAGGGTCCCTGTTAGAAAGTGTAATAAGATCCTGTCTGTTATGCTAGTGGTCATTGTGATTCTCGTTATTTTGAGTAAGCAAAATTTGATAGGCCTTTCAGATCTATCGGTTTTTCCCTGCTTTTCTGTGAACAATTTTGAAACGATCATGACGGAAACCGCTTTATTTTTAAAGATGAAATTAAATTTTCTTTGCAAAAGCCCTTACCGTCTTTTCGTACGTTTAATCAACAGGTGCTTATTTCCTTCTTTTTTTTTATTTCTTTGCTAAGCTACCAGTACATTGGCTTTACCCTGACGCTCATCCAGACATCTCATTGCCTTTGAAACCATGCCGGGTTTTGTTCGCACGACACTGCTTCATATTTCAAAATTCTGGTGTCTAAATTCATTTAAAAATATAATGCGAATATACAGGGTGTCCGAAAAGTCTTTACCTGATTACAAACGTCATTCATATCCGCTGTATGTACGTTACAGATGTGAAACTGGTGCCAAAATGTTGGAAAACTAACCAAGTTTTTTTTTGTTGCAGGATTCCGCAACGTGGCTGTAGTGTAGCAGTTTCAGTGTCCAAGAAACCGGAAATGTTCACAAATCATGATCAGAACATTTTATGAAAATACACCAAATACGTGGCGACAGTAAATAAATAAATACATCTCTCTTAACCACGTTCTAGAAACACACAGCAACCGAAAAATTGTTATTATGGATTGTTGGCCGCCGTGGACTATATGTAAAGCACTGGGCTAGATATCGAGAGTTCTGTTGGTTCAATTCCACAGCGGCGGCTGAAAATAATTTTTCGGTTGCTGTGTGTTTCTAGAACGTGGTTAAAAGCGATGTATTTATTTATTTACTGTCGCCACGTATTTGGAGTATTTTCAACTTAGATCTCGCCCTTTGGATTTAACTGCTATAATATATATATATATATATATATATATAGCCTGTGCTGTTAATGCCCACCAGATGGAGACGTCTCAGTAGCTGATCCCATTTTAGGGATTAATGATGTCAGAAGCTGACTTAAAAATACACATAGCACCGTGGGTTGTTGGCCACCGTGGCGTATATGTAACGCACTCGGCTAGATATCGAGAGTTCTGTTGGTTCAATTCCACAGCGGCGGCTGAATAACAATTTTTCGGTTGCTGCGTGTTTCTAGAACGTGGTTAAGAGCGATGTATTTATTTAGAACTTTTTATCATGAACATAACTTTTTGGCATCTGTAATTCACGTGAGACCTCCTGGTCCTATGGGGTCATGCACTCTCTTCGTTTTTGGCCGAAATAAAAATCTGTATTTGATTACTGATGTACATCCTGTTTAATTTTTTGAAGAAAACTTTGATACATTACAATATGTTCTTGTCCGTAGTGTAAAAAGCTTATCGTTTACCATTATAAAAAATCTGTTTCTACGGTTTTGAAATTAAGCAAACAACAAGAGTGAACACAAGGAATCCCGTTGAAAAGACTATATATGTTAGTTAGCATTTGGGAGGTTAAAACGCCCTAAATTTAAACTTTTCCAAACTTTCAAGTGCGTTGTTCGTCGATTGGTAGCGTTGTCTTGTGATTTAAGTTTGAGCTTTTTAGAGTCCATGAAAAAAGATCAGATATGCTAGTTAGCATTTAGCGGGTTAACACCCCTTAAATTTAAACTTTTCCACATTTTTAAGTGTGCTGCTCGTTTGTTGATAGCGCTGTATTGTGATTTAAATTTGAGCTTTTTGAACACATAACAAAGGTAATACATATAGGTTTAGATTTGGGAGTAACCCCCTTAAATTTCAACACTTCTAAAACAAAGTACAATTTTTATACGGTCCATAAATATTTATGTGATCCATTTTCCTAGACTAGACCGGAAACGCCCTTCGACGTTACATATTATCTACAAATCATCCATAGTGGGCAAGTGTCTGGTTGGGCAAATGTCCGGTGGGCTTTTGTCCGGACCCCGCATCAACGTCCCTCTATCTTTTACTCTTTTTTACCTTTCATTATCAAAACTTTCTTGAATTCTTCCGTACACCCACATAACCCCTCCCCAACCTCTCACTATAGTTTCTCACGATTTTGATTGGACGACACATTTAATACCTTAATCACGCTGACGACTACCTCTGACGACTACCTTCTGTTTATTACTTTTTACTCAGCATTTGATGTCTCCTACGTTTAAGCACGAAAGATTTAGTGTTTCGATAAAAAAAAACAAAACCGAAAAGCAAAGATGTATCTTTTTTGTAAAATCACTCCGCCAAAGCTTAAGCGGAATAATGTAATAGCATCTTCTCGCCCCATTAACTTTCGACGTAGCAGGAATAAGCGAAACAAGAATAGAGGAAAAAAGAAGTTTGCTCCAGGTGAATCTCTCCCCTCTAGCAGGTGAAAGTTCTAGGCCAGACAGGAATAGGCGAATCAGCCGCCCCGGTGGCGCAGTGGTCTAAGGCGCTGGCCTCTGATCATTCGTCCGTAAGGGGTCCGGGTTCGAATCCCGGTCAGGCATGGATGTTGTGTTTGTCTTACGGCACTGGCTCTCTCCCTTCCCTGGAGCCAGTGACCCTAAATTAGGGACGGGCGACTGCTTATAGCCCATTGAGTTGCTCACGGTGGTCGTTAAATCTCCAATCAAAAAAAAAAAAAAAAAAAAAAATAGGCGAATCAAGAATTATTTCCTCGCCTAAAATGGCGGAACCCATTAAATTTCGACGTAGCAGGAATAGGCGAATGCGGAAGACACGCTTGAAACTCTGTGTTCGTCAAGATCAATAAATCATTCATTGGTGAGTAAAGGAGTAAGCCTAGTCTTCCAGTGGATGCAGATATGGGTAGACATTTTCTCCTATCACAGACGAGCATCTTCGGCAATGGAGAGCGATTCCCCAAGTAAATTTCGTTTGGAATAAACCGATCTAAATCTTTTGTGAAGAATTTGATCAGTTTTCTAGTTAATACTTACCTCCTCACTAAACTTCACATCAGGAAAGTTCTTATGAATTCGGCACCAACCATGGATTGTATTGCCATGGATTATATTGAAGGTCTGGTTGAAGTCACCACCTTCCTCTGCTTTTTTTAGTAATAAAAAAAACCCGTCATCTTTCGCTTGGATGATCCTGAGCTCTATAGAAGTTCGTTTTATAATTAAATTTCATTTCCCATAGAAATCCCAAAATTTTCTATTTTATCCCAAATTTTTCTATGACCATCTTTCACTCCCTCACACAGAATTGTTATTCTCCCTTTAAATGACCTCTTACGTACTGTATTGGCCTCAAAATGATTTATAATAAATTGAATGCAAGCACGGACTCTATACTAAAATACAAAATGTGATAATAAACGGTAAAAACAAAAGCAAATGAGACATAACATTTACGCTGCGGTTACACTGGGCAATCACGCTTCGACTTGTGCGCATGCGCAGTGGATAAATCACTCGCGGGATTTGAGCAAAGAGAATCTGTTCTTTTAATTGCCTGCAAAAAGGGTCAGGTTGCTTAAGCAAGTGATTGGAACCTAAGCTGGACTTCTATGAGATGCAGTTCAAGATATAATTTTAGCACGTTAGCGAAACAGCAGACAAAGAGAGAGAGAGAGAGACGCTTTCTAGGGTTTTTGATAGTTATTCTTTTTTCTAATAGCTTCTCTTTGAGGATGAACAACCTCTTATGAATTTGTCAGCGGTAAAAGCGAGTTTTTGGAACGCTGCATTTTGTTCAGCATTGATTTTGTTTCTGAAAACCTTAAATAAAATTTTCATTGCAAGTCCACCTTCTTAAAAGTACAAGAACAAACCACTAAATATGTCAATTATTAAAAAATTATACAATGCTCCAAGCACAAAAGATGCGTAAAAGCAGTAATAACGCAGGTGGCAAAACAAGAACAGTGCCTCTTGTACTTTGCGGGAGCATAACACATTATGAATCCTTGAGAATCTTGAGTTTGACATATTTCATGACAAAGTTCTCTTTTACTCTTTATTTTGGAAAAGAAAACAGAAAAATGACAGCACCCATTAACATCTTGAAGTGCGATGTTTTTTTGGTACATGTCGCTATTATTCTGACGCATGGCGATTACTTACATTGCATTTCCAAAACAAGACACAATACGTACATTAAAAACCCAGCAGAACTAACTATAACAGAAATAATAATTATTTTTATGTATTCTATGTAAAGAAGGTTTAGAAAGACATCTTTCAGTTACCCAGGATTGCTTATTTATTTTCCTTGCATAGTAAAGTTGAAATCTGTATGTAAGGATGTCGTATTTCTTCGCTTTTTCAAATATTTTATTTTAACAGACTTGGAAAGTAAAGAAATATAATTTTTTCGTTCCTTGTGCTAAGGAACGACGCAGGTTTTTCTATGAGAAGATTCCATAACAAATGAAAGGTGCGATTACTGAAATTGCTCTTGCTCGATGACATTCGGTAAAAATAAGCGGAGTTTTAATCTTATTTTACTATTACAATAAATTACTAAAGAATATAACGAAGTAAATTTCTCCGTCATTTCTGTCCACGCCAGGATTCGAACCCGGATCCCCTCATTCCGGAATAAGTTGCTCTACCAATTGAGCTACGCGGACATTTTTTTTGTTCTGATTCCTATCTGCCTTTATGTCGCGTGCGTCCTTCTAGCAGGTACGTCACATCTCCTGGTACGTTACATCATCTCCCCCTAATTTATTTATTTATTTGTTTTTGTTTTCGAAGTGCTGGAGAAGGGATTATCTTATTTTTCCTATCTCGCGGTGTGGAAAGAACATCACACCATTGCGAGATTTTGAACGGTCGGGTCATCCGGATAGTTCGGGCGCCATTATAACGAAGTAAATTTCTCCGTCATTTTTGGTCTACGCCGGGATTCGAACCCGGATCCCCTCATTCCATAATAAGTTGCTCTACCAATTGAGCTACGCGGACATTTTTTTTAATTCTGATTCCTATCTGCCTTTATGTCGTGTGCGTCCTTCTGGCAGGTACGTCACATCTCCTGGTACGTTACAAGAATACCGAACAAACTTTCAAATTATACAATTTAAATTCACTAGTATTATCTTACAACTTATATCCAAACTGAGTTTAGCGAAGATTTAGAAATATTGATTACTTATTTCATCTTTATCAATACAAAGACGCAGTCCTCATGATTTTTGTTTTTTAAAGAACTCAGAGGAAATCTAGATTGGAGTATTATTTTTAATGAAGAATTCATATTTCCCTGAGGAATTCTGTGCCGTTTGATTAGATTCCAGACACGAGTGCTCGTAATAATTCCATGTTTTCTTTCGTAATTTATGCATTGCCATTGAGAGCAATACTTTATATATTTAATCGCGTTAATTGCTAAAAGGCAAGAAACTGTATCATAAAACGAGATTTTAATTACATTTTTGTTAAACAAAATAATTGCAATGGATTATCTTGTCTCTGAAAATTAAATTACATGTAAATACATGCTCGTTTATTTGAGTTACTCAATCAACACTTTATTCATTTCAATAACTGCATTCGTGTTGTGTACGAAACATTTACTAATACATTGTGTTCCTTTCTGTTTATAGAAAAATACAGAACACACTTTTTTAAATAGCTGACATAGAAATGAGATGTAATATCAAATTTTACTAATGAGATACGAATTTCATGAATACTATAAGAATATAATCTGAAATTGGATATTTTTTCAGTGCGCAGTTGGGCTTAACTACTTTAAACTCTTTTTCTTGCATACATTGATTTACTGAACGAAGAACGCTGCGGCGGTGGCGCAGTGGTCTAAGCAATGGCTTCTGATCACTCGTCCGAAAGGGGTCCGGGTTCGAATCCCGATGAGGCATGGACGTTGTGTTTGTCTTACGGCACTGGCGGTCTACCTTCCCTGGAGCCCGTGACCCTAAATTAGGATCGGGTGACTGCTTATAGCCCATTAAGTTGCTCACGATGGTCGTTAAACCTCCAATCCAACAATAAAAAAACGAAGAAGAAAAAACTGACACCCAGCCGTTTCTGACTACAACCAACACCGTCTAGAAGGAACAAGGTCATGATATTACCGAGATCAGTTCCCTCGTTTTGTGACGTCACTCTCATGTTATGGGCACTGATACGTCGGCGTCGTGTTTGACGTCCCACACGGCAGCGTTGGAAACCAATCGGAAGCCCTGATTTCCGCGTGACGTCCCTAAAAGAGGGAACTTATTTCTCTAGTGTCATAGCCTTGTATTTTCTAGACGGCATTGCTACAACTGACTTTTTTGTTATTGTTTTTTGCTTGAGACTCTAACAACTCCCATGAACAGCTGTTGACTCAACGAGTAAAATATTAAAGATACCTACCTTGACATGTTAAACGAAGCGCGTTTACTACTTAGCGCGTTTTAGTAAGTCAAGGTAGATACTATATCTTGGTACTAAAACGCACTAGAAGAGGCCTGTAGATGCAAGGTATCTACCTTGACTTACTAAAACGCGCTAGAAGATGCCTGTAGATGCAAGGTATCCATCTACCTTGACTTACTAAAACGCGCTAGAAGAGGCCTGTAGATGCTAGGTATTTATCTACCTTGTAGATACCGACAAGGTATCTACAAGGTAGATAGATACCTTGACTTACTAAAACGCGCTAGAAGAGGCCTGTAGATGCAAGGTATCTGTCTACCTTGTAGATACCTACAAGGTGTCTACCTTGACTTACTAAAACGCGCTAGAAGAAGCATGTAGATGCAAGGTATCTATCTACCTTGTAGATACCTACAAGGTATCTACCTTGACTTACTAAAACGCGCTAGAAGAGGCCTGGAGATGCAAGGTATGTATCTACCTTGTAGATACTTACAAGGTATCTACCTTGACTTACTGAAACGCTTAACTACTTTAAACTCTTTTTCTTAACTACTTTAAACTCTTTTCTTGCATACATTGATTTACTGAACGAAGAACGCTGCGGCGGTGGCGCAGTGGTCTAAGCAATGGCTTCTGATCACTCGTCCGAAAGGGGTCCGGGTTCGAATCCCGATGAGTCATGGACGTTGTGTTTGTCTTACGGCACTGGCGGTCTACCTTCCCTGGAGCCCGTGACCCAAAATTAGGATCAGGTGACTGCTTATAGCCCATTAAGTTGCTCACGATGGTCGTTAAACCTCCAATCCAACAATAAAAAAAAAACGAAGAAGAAAAAACTGACACCCAGCCGTTTCTGACTACAACCAACACCGTCTAGAAGGAACAAGGTCATGATATTACCGAGATCAGTTCCCTCGTTTTGTGACGTCACTCTCATGTTATGGGCACTGATACGTCGGCGTCGTGTTTGACGTCCCACACGGCAGCGTTGGAAACCAATCGGAAGCCCTGATTTCCGCGTGACGTCCCTAAAAGAGGGAACTTATTTCTCTAGTGTCATAGCCTTGTATTTTCTAGACGGCATTGCTACAACTGACTTTTTTGTTATTGTTTTTTGCTTGAGACTCTAACAACTCCCATGAACAGCTGTTGACTCAACGAGTAAAATATTAAAGATACCTACCTTGACATGTTAAACGAAGCGCGTTTACTACTTAGCGCGTTTTAGTAAGTCAAGGTAGATACCTACCTATCTTGGTACTAAAACGCACTAGAAGAGGCCTGTAGATGCAAGGTATCTAATTTGACTTACTAAAACGCGCTAGAAGATGCCTGTAGATGCAAGGTATCCATCTACCTTGACTTACTAAAACGCGCTAGAAGAGGCCTGTAGATGCTAGGTATCTATCTACCTTGTAGATACCGACAAGGTATCTACAAGGTAGATAGATACCTTGACTTACTAAAACGCGCTAGAAGAGGCCTGTAGATGCAAGGTATCTGTCTACCTTGTAGATACCTACAAGGTGTCTACCTTGACTTACTAAAACGCGCTAGAAGATGCATGTAGATGCAAGGTATCTATCTACCTTGTAGATACCTACAAGGTATCTACCTTGACTTACTAAAACGCGCTAGAAGAGGCCTGTAGATGCAAGGTATCTATCTACCTTGTAGATACTTACAAGGTATCTACCTTGACTTACTGAAACGCGCTAGAAGAGGCCTGTTGATGCAAGGTATCTATCTATCTTGTAGATACCTTGACTTACTAAAACGCGCTAGAAGAGGCCTGTAGATGCAAGGTATCTACCTTGACTTACTAAAACGCGCTAGAAGAGGCCTGTAGATGCAAGGTATCTACCTTGACTTACTAAAACGCGTTAGAAGAGGCCTGTAGATGCAGGTAGATAACTTATAGATACCTACAAGTTATCTACCTTGACTTACTAAAACGCGCTAAGTAATAAATGCCCTTCGTGTAGTAAGTCAAGTTAGGTATCTAGAAGAGGCCCGTAGATACAAGGTATCTACCTTGTAGGCATCTACAAGGTAGATAACTACTTTGACTTACTAAAACGCGCTAGAAGAGGCATATTGGCCCTCTTCTAGCGCGAATAACCGCTTGTACACGCCGAGGCATATACTCCACCAGATTCTGGAGGATTTCCGAAGGTAATGTCAGCCATGCTTCTTGCAGCATTGTCTATAACTCCGCCCGAGGTGTCGGTCTAGGATCCACTGATCACATGTTTCACTCCACGACATCCCAGAGAGCTTCCACAGGGTTCAAATCGGGTGACTTTCAGGGACACTGCATGGTTTATACTCAGATGAGTGTCCCTCGAGCCATCCTTGGTACTTGCGGCCCATTGGGGAGGCGCATTGTCTTCTGAAACAAACCATCGGCCGCAGAATGCGCGAAGTCCATGAAAGCGTATAGATTATCAGCTAGCACATGCTACTAGATAGCAGCGGTTAAGAGCCTCTTCAGACACGCTAAGGGATGTAATGTGTCCCATGAGAAGGCTTCCCAAACCACCACAGAGGCACCACTGCCTTGAACAGAGCCGACTGGCACGACGGAGCCATGGGCTCATGCTGTAGACGCCACACCTGCACCTTTTTGTCAACTCTGTACAGCTGAAAACGGGATTCGTCTGACCACTAGGCGCGACGCCCATCTGCTGCGGTCCAGTTTTGATGTCCCTGGTACCAGGTAAGGACCAGGTAAGGTATAATGTCCGATGACGAGCAGTCAACAGTGGCACACGAGTAGAGCGTTGGCTCCCGTGGTCCAGGTTCTCCCGCTGACGCTGCTTGGGCCTCTGACATTTAACCTGGATGAGATTTGTGCCACCGTCACCAAGTGGTCAGTCTGTACGAGCGTGGACACTCCACTTCGATCCCGGTCATTAATGGCGTATGGTCTGCCACCGCTTGCTCTCTGTGCTCTGACACGTCGATTGATGGTATACTAGTGGTACACGTTTCATACGGTTACCATCGGAAATCCTAGGGTTTTAATTAGTTATGCGATAGAATAACCCATATGCCTTGCACCGACAATGCGTCCACAATCAAAGTCGCTCAGATCACCTCGTTTAGCCATGTTCGTCGGTTGCTATACACTTTGTGGAAGCCCTGCTGTCAGCCAATTTATCGCCTGCCTGCTGTTTGGATCTGTTTCATTTTGCGCCGGGGATATCCATTGTAACTGCCCATCCCCTCTATCTCTGATGTTTTGTCTACTGAGTGTATAAGTATTATGAGCAGTCGTCCATCCCTGATTGGACACTCTGGTTCTAGTGGGGGTGGGGTGAGTGTGGAAGTAAGGAGGAACATACCGATCAGAGGCTCCGAGCTCAGGCTCATCGCGGATGACTGGCTAGCGGCGTGACCACTTGGCCAGCAGAACAGCTGGAATAATCTGGGCTCAAAGGCACTAAAACCCTACTGGTGGTACGTATCTCAGCAGGAGAGACAGCCGACTGGATATGGTAGAGGAAAAAGTTGGCTTACTTCGGCAGGAGCGGTTAACTATCACAATGAGCAACTCTATAAACTGTTACTTGTCTCTTATTTATATGTCAATGGCCCTAGGAAGAGGCAGCACCATCTGACTAGAGCTCTAGCCATGTTTCATCCGGTACTTAGAACTGGACTCATCCCGTAAGACCGATTCGAAGCTCGCTCCTCAAACCACTCGGCCACTTGGATGGTTGAAATTTGTGGAAAAGTGATTTGGCACGATTGCAAAGAAACACCATCTTTGGTGACAAGAGCTTTGGTTTGACATTTTTTTCGAGTGGAGGTTTAACGTCCACCGTAAGCAACTCAGTGGGCTACAAGGAATCGCCCGTTCCTAATTTAGGGCCACTGGTTGAAGGAAAGGGAGAGAGCCAGTGCCGTAAGACAAACACAACATCCATGCCTCACTGGGATTCAAACCCGGACACATCTCTGGCGAATGATCAGAAGCCATTGCTTAGACCACTGTGCCACCGGGGTGGCGTTTGACTATTTGGGAATCTCTAAAATGAAATGTGCTTCCCACTTTGTTATTTTTCTCGAGTTTCACGAGTGACAGAGCTAAAAAGGAATCACATATCACTAATACAAGGTGCAACACAGAGTCAATATTGGAATGGGTCTGTTTTAGAATCCTGAGTGAGGCATGGATGGTGTGCTTATTTTTCGGTACTGGTTCTCTCCCTTCCCTGGAGCAAGTGTTCCTAAATTAGAGACGGGCCACTGCTTATGTCTTTAAAAACCAAATGAATAAAAATCTGTTCATACTCTTTTTAAACTCTTTTCGGGTGTTAATAAAAGCTATGAGCAACTCGTAGAAAGCAGTCGCCCGTCCCAAATTTAAGGCCTCTTGTACCAGGGAAGGGAGAGCGAGAGCATCAGTGCCGTAAAACAAGCACATCACCCCTGCGTTTTCCGGGACTTGAGCCCTAGGTTATCTCGGATGAACAGTCAACAGCCAGTGCTTCAGACAATTCTGTCACTGGGACTAGTCGTTACACTTTGGAAACGTATTTTACGGCGCATCGTGATGAAAACATTTCGAGTGAACACTGGCACGGAAACGCTTGCCTTCGGAGTTATAGCACATTTTGAGGTCCCAAGTAATAACGGCTGTCAAGAAGGTACGCCACTAACTAAATTTGCATGACTAACGGCATAGAAACTGTGTGCAAATGTTGGAAAACATTTTATCCTTGATGGGTAAGATTATGCTAGATGTGGTGAACCTTCAGACTTCCTGATCGGTCCACCTTTTCTGTCACCAACATCCACTGGACAGAAATACACGCATTTCCTGGGGGCTGAAATACCTTCATGGCTGAAAGACTTCCCATTCTGAACACTCCGTCGCAATTGACAAATGCATGATGGAATTCCAGAACATTTTTAGCCTCACGTTTTGAGACGCTCAGAATCGTAGGCATCCTACCCATTGGATTGATACAGGTGTTCCAACTATAAGGCCTGGCCAGCAAGATCTTCAGATTTGAACCTAGTGCATTTGTTCTTACGGGAACAGACAGCTTAAGGCTGACTATATACTCGTATTTATACAGTTAGAGAATAAGACCAGTGTGATTTCAATTCCGTGAAGACATGTACGACTAATCATAATATGAAATATGACATGGAATTAATTCATGTACCAGGCGCGATGAGTCAATTTAAATAACATCATCCTTGCTCAATTTTAAGACTATAGTTTTCTAAGGAGAAAAATATAAGGTGGAGGTAACCTCATGGTGATATAATCAATAAAGGTAGTAGGTCGCTTTCAGATATCCATGCTTTCACGAATAGCTGCATATCTGTAGGTCGTAAAAGATGGTGTTTCCTAGTTTTTTTATTCCAGTGGGACTGCTGCATTATCAGATGAAGAGCCATGGAATAAGCATTGGATTCAAATCGTCGAGGTTCATTGCCACCGCGACAACAAATACGCACACGAATCCCGACAGGAATTCTAGAGCTGGGGTGTATGAGATACCAATGGAATACCCAGACAGTTTGTCCCGATCATACATCGGAATGAACAAGAGATCCCTGACAATTAGGGCGAAAGAGCACATAAGAGATATTAACGCAAGGAAAACCGATACGGCGCTATGTAAGGAATTAGCCTAATGTGATGCCATACCGGTGTGGAAAAACACGAAGAAGAACGCTCCATACACCAACTATTGGGTGTGCGCAAAACTTTAACCCGTTTTTGTCATAAATGCAAATTACGATTGGTGTAGTTACGTCACAGATGACGCTACGATGCCGAATTTTCTGCCAATAAAGCGTGGAGCACTAGAGCATATAGAGGCACTAGGTTTGTCCGAGTAAGACATTCGTAACGGAAATCACGGACGGTGTAACATGACATGCGATAAAGAGCACATTAGACATTGTTTACTGTACGAGTTCCATAAAGGAAATAGTGCAGCCGCGGCTTGCCGCAACATCTTTCAAGTGTATGGGGAGGATGCAGTTGAAAATAACACATGTCGCTGTTGGTTTCGGACACATCCATCCGTGGTTTCTGGCGAGGATGTGGACCAAGACATAATGAATGACCCACATCCAATCGTTCAGGAATGAGCGGAAACGTTTTCGGTGCACAGAACAACAGTTGAAAGACGGATGCATGGGCTTGGGTTCATGACCAAGTTCGATAACTGGGTTCCACACCAGCTTTCTGCAAAGCAATGAGAGGTGAGAACCCATACCTGTGTTTTTGCTTTCTCTGAAATGAGCCGTTTTTGGGACGAAATGTAACGGGTGATGAGAAATGGGTACTGTACCGCAATGCAAACCGTCAACGGACTGTGTGCCAAGGGGAGGAGCCTGCTCCATCGACCTCAAAAGGAGGACTGCATCCCAAAAGGTTTTGTTGAGTGTTTGGTGGGATGTTCAGGGAATAATCCACTGGGAGGTGTTGGCACCTAACCGAACGATAAATGCTGACCTCTACTGCCAACAGTTGGATTGATTGCGAGAACAACTGACATCGAAGCGGCCAGCACTCGTCAATCGCAAAGGCGTGATCCTTCATCATGATAACGCCAGACCTTATGCTGCTTTAATCACTCGGCAAAAATTATTGGACTTTTGGTAGGGAAATGTTACCTCACCCAGAGTAATCCCCTGATCTGTCACCTACGGCCTACCACCTTTTTCGATCATTACAGAACGCCTTTGCTCTCCAAACCTTCGATGATGTGGACGATGAGAAAACGGCATTACAGGAAATTTTGGACTCTAAAACACAGAAGTATTTCCGGCGTGGGATTCACCTCCTCATAGACAGATGGCAAGATGTCATACAAAATGATTGCAATTATGTGAAATCCCAGGTACGCTATTTGTTGTGTTCTCCTACTTTCTTTGTAAGACTACAAAAACGGGTAGAACGTATGCACGCACTCAATGCAAAGGAACCCTGACTAGGGAAAGCGTCCAAATATTCACTCACCACAACCCTTGCAACGAGAGCCCTTCTCTCGAGCTCTGGACTGCGTGGAAGATCCTACTGAGATAGGATATTAAAAAAGGGAGAATGTTTGAAAGTCAGTTCGCGAGACACCACCCTCCGCGAGACGTAATATCACCTGTACACACAGTAGACGCGCTAGAGAATTTCAAATTATTGTGGTTCCCAAAGACGTTCTAGTGTTCACTAGCCTTGAGAAAGCCTCCTATTTGGGGTATGAAAGCTCGGCGCTTAGTCATTGTGTATTTTTGTAAATTGTTACTTCAGTAAAAAACGGATTGAATAATTGAAATTGTATAATACTTAGGTGTAAGTTCCATTATTGTGAGCTATAATTATTCCTATCCTGATGCGTGATTAATCGAGGCATCGTCGCAAAACAGTCCTCACCAATTTCATGTAATGATCCATCGAAAATTTCATCGAATTAGTGTTTACTCATTATTTAGGAAAGTATCAGAGAAAATGTATATTCTCTTGCAAACTTAAGTTTGCAGCTGTAGTTTGTCAACTCTGACGCCTCGTCGCTTCGCAGATGAAATTTGGTTTGCGCTTTCATAAACAATTAAAGAGAAACTGATCAGGTAGAAGCTTCTGTTAAACAAGACGAGTTTAATAAAAAAAAAATATTTTAAAACGTGAATCAACAACAGAAGGTTATTACTGAAAATTGAGCGTCAGTTTATTTTATTTGTAAAAGAAACCAAGTACGTAGGATTATTGTTCAAACATAAACGGGGCCGCCTCGGTGGCGCAGTGGTCTAAGGCGCTGGCCTCTGATCATTCGTCCGTAAGGGGTCCGGGTTCGAATCCCGGTCAGGCATGGATGTTGTGTTTGTCTTACGGCACTGGCTCTCTACCTTCCCTGGAACCAGTGACCCTAAATTAGGGACGGGCGACTGCTTATAGCCCATTGAGTTGCTCACGGTGGTCGTTAAACCTCCAATAAAAAAAAAAAAAAAAAAAAACATAAACGGGATTGAAAGTCTGAGAACCCTTAAGTAAAGTCCAGTTGGTTTGTCTAAGTACCGTTAAGTAAAGTTAACGGTTTACGTCCGGCGTTAGTGATTCATGAACCCAAAACTTTAAAATTAGTATTAACTAAGTGTCGTTTTTTCATTCTATCAGGTTACAACAAAAGTTTTTGCCGTTTTTCTAGAGAGCAAAAGAAATACCTTGTAATGATTGAATTTGCAGAAAGATGGCGTTCCGCTCGCAGTAGATCGTCAGCCGAAATCCCAAGATGCCCTGTGCATATGAATCAGATGAGTAAGCAGTTTTGTAGAGAAAAAAGTGCGATCACCATGGCGGTGTCAGTGTAGATTATTCGTGGGTGTTTGTTATACGAATTTAAACTCGCTTCATCTGCTGCAGGAACACCATGGAGAGGACCTCGGGTTCGATCCCAGGCAGGTACGAACGCTCGAACCACAAGATATTTTCCGAACGTCGGATGGGCACGTTAATCCGTTGGGCCCCGTGTACTGGCGCCCCAGTAATAAATAAAGGCATCTTCCTCCCCTTCCTATTTCGCTTCCGGTTTACTTTCCTATCGGGCATTCTAGCCCAAATCTCCTAGCTTCTTATTTCTAAGGGTTGTTTAAGACCTGTGGTCAGATACTTCCCTCCTAAAATCCTCTACATATGATCTAATCTGCAGAAACAACTCGTCGCATTTGTTTAGCATTCAGAGCAGATACTGTGAAGGAATGCACAACTCGGAATTGGTTTCGAGAGTTCAGAAACGAAGATGAATCCCTTCAAGATAAGTTCCGAAGCGGTCGTCCTGTCAACTTTGACACAGAAGACCTTAAAGTTGCTACTGAGTAGGACCACAGTCAAACATGCCAGGAACTAGCCCAGTCATTTTGTGTTAGTGATGAAATCGTCCGAAGACATTTGCATGTAATAGGCATGGCACACAAATTGTCGAAGTATGGTTCCCACGAATTGTCTGCAGTGAACAAGCAGCAACGTGTCTCAGCTTGTCTTGCATTGTTGTCTCGCTATGACGAGGAACCATTTTTGGATAGGGTACTCACATGTGATGCGAAGTGGGTCCAGTACAGCACCACAAAACGTTCCAGACACTGGTTGTCCATCAGTGACCCAATTCCTTACACATCAAAGCCCGACACTGGTTGTCCACCAGTGTCCATGTTCCAGACACTGGTTGTCCACCAGTGACTCAAATCCTTACACGTCGAAGCCAGCACTGCATCCACGTAAAGTTATGCTGTGTGTATGGTGGAAAGCACGTGGTGTTGTTCATTGTGAATTCTTGCAACGTGGTCAAACGATCAGCGCCGTAGTGTACTGTGATCAACTGAAACGTGTGCATGAGGAGCTGAAAAAGGAGGAAGCAGCACTGGTCAAAAGAAAGGGAGTTCTGCTCCTTCAAGATAATGCTCGTGCCCACTCCGCTTCACTGAACAGCAACACTATCAAATAATTTTGGTGGGAGATTTTATGTCATCCAGCTTACTCATCAGATATCTCTTCTTCAGACTATCACTTGTTTCTCTCACTCGACAATCATTTGCGTGGACACAACTTCACCAACTGTAATGAGCTACACGCTGCCCTAAAAAACATTTTCTCTTTGCATGACACGACATTTTATCATAGGAGTACAGATCAGATTAACACGTTAGCAGAACGTTGTTGATGCCCATGGTATTATTTTGATGGACAAATTGCTTTGCTGCTACGTAGGAGTTATACTCTGCCTCAGTCACCGAAAATGGCAAATACATTTGTGTTTAACTGATATTTGGGTTCTATAAATCGTATTACAGTAGAACCTGCTTATAAGGATCCTGTATTTGGCGAAATCTTGAATTCAACGAGGGAAACAAGAACTTTTGTTTTGTATAATGTTAATTCAAAGCTGATTTGATTATTTTTAACGAATAAAATTTAATGAAGTCCTCGGGTTTGACGAGGGAGAGAAAAGCTAAGATGATCCATTTTTACAGTAACAAAATTTAACGAAATTCCATATTGAACGAGGCGGAAAAAATCTGTTGCGCACTGTCTTAGAATGGAGGAATAGAAATGGTGGCATTCAGGATAAAATTGCAACAGCGCAGGGGAATCCATGTGTGCTAGTGGAAGAATGTTGACAGAAGAGCAATGGGGTGAGGGTTCATCAAATGCTGAACAGGATAGTTGTATAAGAGACGCTCTCCGTCACCCACCAGAGGATGGCTGGTGGAGAGCGTCCAAGCATATGTAAGTTAATTTCTGGGCAGAGAGGAATGGGGGACTAATAGAATGTTATGTGGCCTCATGGGAAACAGGAAATAACAATTCCTGGAACTGTTTGGATTTCCCCTTTCACCCTCCCAGTAAACATAGCATTGAGAGGATCGATGCAGCTTTTCTTCATGTGTATTGTGTCTTTAAACAGCGGCCTTTCTCAGGTTGCTCTCAAGTTGAATATACTGTACTTGAAAGATACACGGTATTGACAAAATCCACCGGACACCTAGAAAAGAAACACAACATAGTATTTTTAGATGTATGTACATTAGTACTGGTGGCGGTCCACCTTTGGCCTTAATGCATGCACTGACCGTTCGAAACATGCTTTCGACAAGGTTTTGGAACACAGCAATAGGTATACGCTTCCATTCAGTACATAATGCTACCGCTAACTGTTGCTTAGTAGTAGGCCTTGGTTCCAAACTTCTTATACGGCGCTCTAATTCATCCCATAGGTGCCCTA
Organism: Macrothele yani; assembly: GCA_039090855.1. NCBI lineage: Eukaryota > Metazoa > Arthropoda > Arachnida > Araneae > Macrothelidae > Macrothele > Macrothele yani. Next base: position 34,416,151 of record CM077026.1, on the reverse strand, counting down.
TGGGATTACGATCAGAGTTCTGTGCTGGCCAATCCACACACGATACGGAATTATCGTTAAACCACGCCGTAACAGTCCTTGCATTATGACTTGGTGCATTATCCTGCTGGTATCAATAAGGCTGGGTTTCGTAGTATTGCCACAGAGTTGGTAGAGCATAACTGACCAGAATATCGAGGCAGACGTGCTGGTTAACAGGTTTGTCCACGATAACCAATGGTCTGGGACCATACCACGAAAAACACCCCCAACACAAGTACACTACCAGCTCCAAACTGAACCGTAGGAACAGTACACTGTGGTAAATAGCGTTCCCCCGGCTGCCGCCATACCCACACACGACCATTAGACTGATAGATTGTGTATCTGGATTTATTACTCAATAGGACCTGTTTCCATTGGTCGATAAATGTTCTTCAGACCATGCTAAACGACCAGTAACATTCCGAGTGGAGATGAAAGGCTATTAAGAGTAGCCGCCTGACCACGGTAACCAACGGAAGGAAGTTCTCTGCGAATGGTACGTGCACATACCAAGGTTCCAGCATTTTTACTCACCTATACATTGTGGTCTTGTGCAGTACTCCGTCGACTAGCTGTAATGACTCTCCTGAGACTTTGATGTCCTCTATCACTGATTTTCTTTGGTCTGCCTGTACGTTTTACTGCTTCAGGCATACCATGTGTCTATCACTTATTCAGTACATCCAAAACAGTTGTCTTGGGTGTGTTTAAACGCCCCTCAGTTTCTCTTATGGACAACGCACTAATATAACACCTAAGAATCTTTCCTTTCTCAAAGTCAGTTCTCTCCCGCCGCGACATTTTCACTCAACCTCACAGAGCGATATGATCGCGGTCAGCTGGGGGCTTGTTTTTATACCGTTTGCAGCTCTTCCACGCTTTTGGACATCGCAGCGGATCCGTTAATTTGCTTTTGAAGGGGTGTCCAGTGAGGTTTGTCAATATAGTGTATATTGGGTTGGAAAGAAAGTAATGTCTGCAAATGCAAGGCAACAGAAAAGCGCTAATTACCGTATCATCATCATCATCATCATCATCATTGTCAACCATTATCAATCCACTGCTGGACGAAGGTCTCCCCAAGTTTCCTCCACAACGGTCTGTCTTGTGCCAGTCTCCTCCATGTCACTCCCGCATACTTTCGAATTTCATCCACCCATCTTCCATGTGGTCTTCTTCTGGGTCTTTTCCTGTCATTTGGAATCCAATCTAAAATTTCGGCTGTCCATCGATGGTCTGTTCTTCTGGCAGTATGTCCAGCCCATTGCCATTTCAGGGATTTAACTCTGATCATGATGTCTTCCACTCTTGTCATTTTTCGGATCCACGTGTTCCTCTTCTTATCTCTCCTGGTTACACCAAGCATGCACCTCTCCATGCTGCTTTGATTTGTCTGCAGCCTTTGTATGTCTCTTTTAGCTAAGGTCCACGTCTCTGCACCATACGTAAGCACTGGAAGGATGCATTGATCAAACACTTTTCTTTTAAGACATAATGGCATATTGCTCTTGAAAATTATGCTGTTTCTTCCAAAAGCTCTCCAGGCAAGTTTTGTACGCCGATTAATTTCTTCACCAATGTGACCCTCACTTGATATCTGCTGTCCAAGATAAACGTACGTGTCTGTTATCTCCAGCTTTTCTCCATCAATCGATAAATCTTCATTTCTTGTAAAGGCATTGTACATCACTTTTGTCTTCTGAAAGTTCATTTTTAATCCCACTTCTTTACTCTTGTCAGCAAGTTCCTGGATCATACTCTGTAGCTCTGATGGGGTAGTTGCAAAAATGACTATGTCATCAGCAAAACGAAGGTGGGTTAGATAATCTCCATTAATCTTTATCACTTTGTTTTCCCAGTTCAGTGATTGAAAGACATTTTCCAATGTGGCATTAAAGAGCTTCGGAGATATGGTGTCACCTTGTCTCACTCCTTTTCCAATTTTTATGTGTGTTGTATTTTCAAACAGCCGAATCTTTACACTTGCATTTTCATAGATGTTATTAATAATATTAATGTATGCATCTTCAATACCGCAGGTTTTCAGAGCCATTGTAACTGCTGATGGCTTCACCGAATCAAAGGCTTTTTCATAATCGATAAAAGCCATGCACAATGGAAGTTCATATTCCCTCGCTCTTTCAATTAGTTCTCTCAGTACGTGGATATGATCTATTGTGCTGTAGCCACTCCTGAATCCAGCTTGTTCTCTCGGTTGAGCCATGCCCAGTGTCACCTTAAAGCGGTGTGAAAGAACTTTAGTGAGGATTTTATAAACCACTGATAGGAGGCTGATAGGTCTGTAGTTCCCGAGATCCTCAATGTCACCTTTTTTATGTAGCAAGATCATTGTAGCTTGTTCCAATCCTCAGGAATTTTCCCTTCATTAAGGCATCGAGTGAAAATTTGGGCGAGTACTGTTTCGATTTCTCCACTTGCTTCTTGTATGATGTCTACAGTAATTCCATCTTCTCCTTGAGCTTTTCCCCGCCTCATGTTCTTGATTGCATGTGCAATTTCTGCTGGAAGGACTGGAAGAACTCTGGTACTGGTACCTTTCATGATGTCTGGAGTACATGTATCATCCCTTTCATATAATTTGGAGTAGAAATCTTTCACTCTTGTCAAAATTTCGCCTCTATTTCTTGTTACAGAACCATCTTCTTTTCTCAGTGCCATAATCTGTTTTTTCCCCTTACTGAGATGTCCCTTTGCTATCTTTAGGCTTTGGTTGTTTTCAATTGCTTTCCTTACTAGTTCACAGTTGAATTTTCTTACGTCTTCAGTGATACTTTTTCGTACTGTCTTGCATAGCTCTATATATTCCACTTTGGAAGTCACATCTTCTTTAGTTGTCCTCATCACTCTTCTTTTTGCATCAGCATTTTTGTTTTTCCTGATAATTTGTTCACATGCAATTTGTTCTTACACCCAGCTAATTTTGTTGCTGTTTCCATAAGAGCTTTGGTTACTTTTCTGTTAACTTCAGAAATATCCACTTCTTCCGATGTTAGGCCTTCTAAAGCAGAGAATCTGTTCTTCAGTTCCAATTTGAAGGTATTATGGTGTTTTTTAAGGTTGGTTATGTCAATACATTTTGTTTGTCTTATGAGCTTGCCACGTTCGAGTTTAGTGTTGAGGTGCATCTTACATCTCACCAATCTATGGTCACTGCCTGTGTTGAACTTGTTTAGCACACTGCAGTCTTCTATGACGAATTTTTTGTTACACATAATAAAATCAATTTCACTTGTCGTCCCATTTGGATGTCTCCATGTCCATTCCCTGTGTGGCTTTTTCTTGAAAAAGGAGTTCAAGATGAAAAACCCTTCTGCCTCTGCAAACTCAACGAGAGTATTTCCACGCTGGTTTCTGTTGCCGTGACCGAATTTACCTACTGAAGTTTCATTGTGTTGCCGTTGCCCTATTTTTGCATTGAAATCTCCCATAATTATCTTCAAGTGCTGCTTACCTTTATTATTTAGATCACGAATTTCCTCATGAAATTCTTCAATTTCTTCTTCAGCAAGACTTGTGGTGGGTGCATAAGTTTGAATAATCTGAGCCTGGTATCTTCTCGAGAGTTGGATAACGAGTCGTGCAGCTCTGTCAGAGGAACTTTCAACTTCTGCAACTTTATCCTTCAGTTTCTTGTTTATTATAAATCCAACACCACTAGTTCTGCCAGTATCTGTCCCACGATAGTAGAAGAGATGTCCACTTTTCAGTTCAATGAGATCTTCTCCTTTTCTCCTTACCTCACTTAGAACGACGATGTCCCACTTGATCCTTTGTAGTTCCTCTTCCAATTCAAGAAGCCTTGAATCAGAAGATAGGGAACGTCCGTTGTACGTAGCCAAGGTCAGCATCAGATGGCAGCCTAGTCCGGTCCTCCGGGGATTCTTAGCACCCTCTGCCTTCATGTCGCACTGGCCGCTGCCTTGGCCAGGTACATTCCAGCTGCCGGCGTGGGTGTAAGCCGGCTTTGAGGGTTGGCATGGGCTTCTGTTTTGGGTCCAACCACTGTTTCAGGGCGCTGACATTTCCATACAGGACTCATTTCCCGTCAATTGTCACAATGCGGTCCAAAAATGATTCAACGTGGTGACGTGCAAGCAGGGAAACGCATTAGCTCATGAGATTTGCTTTTTGCTCAACTGTGTGTTAATGGGGCACTCAAACTCCCCTCTTGTACATCTTCCCAAGTTGAAACAGATACGTGATAATGCTCGTGTGAGTAGTCCCCAGCTGTTCGGCTGAATCCCTCGTGGTCACACGTGGTTCGGTCTCCATTAAGGTCTTTAGCATGTCCGTATCCACTGTTGACGCCGGTACGTTATAATGCTCGTGTGGGTAGTCCCCAGCTATAGGGACAACTCCCACGTGGTCACACGTTCGTCATGCCCGTATCAATTGTTTCGGTTCTTTTGGCTTTAAGACGGTCTGACAAGTCAAAATGTTCCTCTCGAAACCTTCCGGACCCGCGACAGTAGTGACAATGTGATATAGCAATTTGGTACACACTGGTTATGCCCCTTAAAGCGCTATCGCGACGAAACTCATACAGCGTGCAATGTCGAATGTGCTCCTTTTCCACTTACAGGTTTGCTGGTGCTTACACTCTTCGCCTTCTAACGGCTAACTACCACTGACTTAAGCCACCTACCTGCTGATGTTATGCCACTGCACAATCTTAGTGGGAAATATGCGCTGTGGTCGGTGCTTCGAATTTGGGAACTTCGTCATCGGACATTACTTTCCTTCCAACTCAATAATTAATTAACAATATTATAAGGTAGTTAATTCATTAAATCTTTCAAGCCTAAACAGTTGTTACTGATATAAAATATACACCTATATACATGCGGTCACGTATGTATATTTTTCAAAGTGAGAAATTTTACCCAAGAACGCACTTAACGAGAGCTCGTATTTAACAAGGGATTCCATCGGTCCCGAGATCATCGTTATAACCTGGTTCTACTGTAGAATATAGCAACACTATACTAGTGATCCGATTTATTGGCGTAGGAAATATACACATAGGCGTTTCCAAGATTTTGCAGATGGCTTTTTAAAGGAAGTTAGACAGAAACTGCAAACTGATTAATAGAACGTCTTGCAATTTGAACGCGAGAACCTGACATGACAATAAAGGCAATAAATAGATACGACGTTACATTCATTTAAATATACGAGGTATCACGTTGATTGTGCACGCGGCATCCTGGTAGTGAGAATGAGTTACTAGAAGAACTGGATCCAAATTCGTGGCAACTCAAGTGAGGCGCTATAATTGCAAGAACCGCTGTTAGTAATGATCTCCAAGGTTTCCGGAATGGCTGTACGTTTAAGAGTAGAGTAGGTAGCTAATTGCTTTTATATTATTCCATATAGGAGTAGCGGACCTGAATTTGTCTTTTCTATCATTGCAAGTATCGCTATTGGTAATGATCTCCAAGGTTTCCCGAATGACTGTGCATTTAGGAGTAGAGTAGGTAGCTAATTTCTTTATATCATCCCACATAGGAGTAGAGGACTTGAATTTGACTTCTCTGGGTATAAAGAAATTAGCTACCTATTTCTACTCATAAATGTAAAGCCATTCGGGAAACCTTAGAGATCATTGCCAACAGCGGTACTTGTAATGATAGCGTCTCACTCGAGTTGCCACGAATTTGAACCAGTTCTTCAAGTAAAGCCTTCTCTCTACCAGGATGTCGTGTGCACAACCAACGTGATACCTCGTATCTTTAAATGAATATAACGTCGTATCTATTTATTGTCTTTATTGTCAAGTCAAGTTCCCGCGTTCAAATTGCTAAGCATTCTATTGTTCTGTTTGCAGTTTCTGTCTAACTTCCTTGAAAAAGCCATTTGGTTGATCTGCGAAAGCTAGGAAACGCTTATGAATATTTTTTCCTACGCCAATAAATCGGATCACTAGTACAGTGTTACTAATTACTACTTAATTAGTGTACTGTTCCTCGTTATCAATTTGGGTTCTACTGTATTTGAAATGCGTTTTTTCCCTGGATAATTTGTGAATTTTCCATGAAACATAACCTGCAGGTAACCTGTTAAAAATTCCATTTGTAGACATAACTCAAGCAAACGTCAACACAATTTTTGTATGTAAAACTTGATAAAATTATTTATTGGGCTCTAGATGCTAGCTGCAGTAATGAAGATGACGAAGAAGAAAACTAGATTATTTGGAGACATTTATGCCCACTTCATTTCCAAAGGCCGCGTGATTTTTCTTTATTCGTTAGCTATTTCCTGCTAAAAGAAATGGGAAAGGGAATTTCGTGGTCGTGACTCATGAACTTTAGCTATAAATAACTGTTTTTGTGCCTGATGTGGTTTTGGTTCGTTTTGTTCGAATGCAGCGAAGCTCATTTGAAGAACGTCCAGTCACGAAACTAAACCATCAAGAAATCTTCTATGTATCAGCGAATCACTGCTATTCTGAAAACGAGCAGTAATTTACGATCACCATTCCCATGTAATGAAAGATCAAAGACCCCTACAAGGATTAAAGAAAATTTATTAGATCAAACAGTTTTCGTGATTTCTATTTTGAGTGACATTCAATGGCATTTTGTTTCTGTTTTATAGGACTATTACTTTGACGTAAGCTCGTTGACCAATAATTAAAGAATCTTGTATAATAAAGTTTCATAGATATAACATTATTGCAAACGGATAGCAAGCTTTCATCTGCAGTCTACGTTTGTCTCGTAATTCGTAATGCACAGAACGCAAAAGCGGCACGAAAGTAAAGGATGCCCCGAATTCTCGGATGTAATGCGCATGTACACTGGCGTGCAAAAATTAAGGACGAGACGGTTTTTTGAATGTAACGTCGTGCAGAAGGGCTCCACATCGACTCAAATCATACCATAAGATCCCCAAGATGTAAGAATATGGGACAAGTGAACAAAACCGTCCAAACAAGGAATCTAAAGGATACAAAGGCACTTTATTGAAAAGGTAGCTTCGAGCACAACTGGACAGAAGACAGAAACGTCCATGTGACAGGCGGCTGCCAAGAAAAATCCAGTCTTTAGTCGGAGATATGATCACCTCTTACTGCGTAGCAGGATTTACAACGTCTGTCCATGCTAAGGACTAGGTTGTCAAGGAACTGTTGAGGCATCGCGGCCCATTCCTCTTGTAGTACCAATCGCAGCTGCGGAATCGTTGCTGGTGGCTGGTGACGTGCTGCCAAGCGTCTCCCGAGAAGGTCCCACACGTGTTCGATTGGATTTAGGTCCGGGGACCTTGTGGGCCAATCCATGCGTTGAATAGCTTCACTATCCAATAGCTCTGCTACAGTCACTGTACGATGAGGTGTAGCGTTGTAGTCCATGAAGAGGAACTCAGGACACACATCAGCTCTAAACAGACGCACGTGAGGCAGGAGAACCTCGGTACAATAGCGACTGAACCTCCTTGGAAGATGTAGAGGTCAGTACGGCTACCAACCATGATACCGCCCCAAACGAGAACTCCGCCACCTCCAAACCGGTCCCTTTCGATGATGTTGGAGGTGTGATTGCGTGTTTCCTGCTCTCTCCAGATGTGTATACGTCCAGAATAGCTCGTCAGACTAAATCGGCTTTCATCCGAAAAGAGAACTCGACCCCATTGCTGATGCGTCCAGTTCTTGAGTTCCTGGCACCACAGAAACCGCCGTCTCCGATGAGAAAGGCGTTAATGGCACACACCGTACTGGTCGTCGTGCAAATAGACCACCTTTGTGCAGCCTCCTGGCCACGGTAAAACGCGATAACGGACGTCCAGTTGTCTGTTGCATGTGCCTTGCGATTTCTCCCGCTGTCTGCCGTCTGTCTCTTCTCGCCTGTAGGGCAATATACCGGTCGCCCGCCGCCGTGGTTGCTCGTGGACGACCACTGCTAAACTCTCGGACAGCTGTTCGTGTCGTTTGAAATGCTCTCTAAGCTCGTGAAACGATGCTGTGAGCGATCCCGAACTCTTCGGCCACACTAGTCACACTTCAACTTTCTTCCAACTTCCCAATGACGCGTCCTCGGGTAAAGTCATCCAGATGACGTCTACTGAATTGCCTGTTGGCCATATCACACGGTGGCAGCAACTCGACGTCGTTCAAACCGATGTACACCCTGCAATAGCTTTCACCGAATTGCTAAGCGTACATCGCCCGTGTGCTTTATACTCTTCCGACACTCTCCCTCCTACGTCATGCTGCATATATGTGCATGCCCTACCGTACCGGACCCTAGTCTATCTCCTGAGTGGTCTTTCGGTCCGTTCTGCCTGCTCGTTCTGCTGTTATGCTAATTTCTCCTCTTCGTCCTTAATTTTTGCACACCAGCGTATCTGGAATGGCAAAGGTTTAAAGCCAGTTAAACAACTGGTCCTATAAGGTATTCTTTTTGAAGCTTCCCAAAAGATAGCTTTTTTAAAAGAAAATTCAAAATTTAAGTCCCTTGCCGGTGGTTGTTTTTGCACCAACAAAGCCGAAAATCCTGGTCACGGCTAAAAATAGAATTTTTCAAATAGGAGGAACTGCAGATGCAAAACTATCATCACTCCTTCTGCCAAGGAACGGAGTAATTATTGCATCTGGGAAATTAAGTAGTACGTAGGGTATATTTACAATTATTAAAGTCATCCAATGTTAAATTATTTTTTTCTAATATAAAACATAGCGGCTGAAGCATAGTTTAAGTGAAATTCTAAGTTTGCGATATCTAATGAAAACATTTATACCAAGAAAATCACGAAAAAAGCATTGCTTTCTTCTCCTTTTCTTTGCATTGTTATTTCTTTGAGGGTTTGTTGACCACCTTGAACAACTCGATGGGCTATTAGCAATCGCCCTTCCATATTTAAGGCCACTTGTTCCAGAGAAGGAAGAGAGCCTGTGCCGTAAGACAAGCACACCATCCATGCCTCACTGGGATTCGAACCCGGAGCCCTCTCGGACGAATGGTCTAGCGCTTAGACTGCTGCTCCACCGGGGTAGCGAATTGGGATTGTAATTGGACCGAGTGGATACAAAAACTAATTTTTTAAATCGGCTTTTTCAGAAGCTGATTTAGCAAAACAAAAATCGTTTAAGGTAAGATAAAAGAAAAGTGACACAACAGGAATATCTAACACAAGAGGAATCTTGAGAGTTCGACGGGTTTATTGAAATGCTAATATTGCATGAAATACAGTATGTGTGACGCATATTTTTAATTTAACCTTCCTTTTTAGATTCTGTGTTCTTACGTAAATTTGATTTCTTCTCCTTAAGTATTTTCTGACTTAACGTCACATAAGTTGTCATGATCATTTGAAGTTGGCATCCCTATCAGTGGGTAAAAGGGCAATCTAATATAAATAAAGGCTGCTGAGATAATAACTGGGAAAGAGGAGAGCTATATTCAGTTTTACAAAAAGAGGAGTGCGATGTTGAGCGATTGTTGATGATGTAAACGAATGCTACGTCGTCGGGCTAAGTGAGGTAAGAAGTAAAGGAGATCTTATTGAGCGGAAAAGCGGATATTTCTTCTACTATTGTGGGACCGATACTGCCAGAACTAGTGGTGTTGGATTTATAATAAACAAGAAATTGAGAGACAATGTTCTAGAAGTTGAATTCCTCGGACAGTGCTGCGCGACATGCTATCCAACTCTCAAAAAGATACCAAGCTCAGATTTTTCGCCCGCACGGGGATAACTGGTTTTCCAGTTATTTGGGGAGCGGCGCCCCCACGGCCCGAGCTGACCTTGTGACTGGTCAACATCTGATGTCATGCCACAGCTTGTTTTTTTCTTATTTTGGTGCTGTTGGTGTTTGCAGGGACGGCTGTTCATCCAGCTGTTGGGGAGTCGCGGCCCCACGATCCCGAGCTGGTCTTGTGTCTCGCTTTTTCGTTTTTATTTATTTTCTCCACTGGCTAGTTGCCCGTGTTGTATACTTTACCTAATCGCTACCACGTTATGCACTAACACCCCGGTCTTGTGGTTTTGTTACCCTCCACCACTAACTGTATTATATTAACCGCTCAGTTCGTAGGTTGCTGAGATTCCGTTTAGGTTCCCTTCCAGGATTTGTCTTCTTTGGATTTCTTTTTTTTTCCTTTTAGCTGGTTTGGGTGCTAGACCTACCTGCATGTTTGCCGCGTGCGGAGACCCGTGAGGCGGAAATGGGATGTCTGGCGGCTGAGGTCGCAGGAGACCGGATAAGTGCCTCCTGTGTACCAACACTCCTCTTCGACCCCGGCTTCGCTGTAAACGGGAGGCTAGAGACTAACCCACCTCTAGTCAGAAGTCTTGTACCAAGTTGTGTACACGGCTTTAGCGGCTTTTTTGTCGTATAGCACGGCAGGGTGAGCCCGGGGGCTGTGGGATCATGCCAAAGGCGTTGGCATGACGGTACCCGGAGGCCGAAGTGTCCGCCGAGTGCGTGTGATCACAGCCAACGGACTATATCTGCAACGTATAAGCTCCAGAACTGTGTCCAGCGTCATTTTCTTGGCTTGCAGACCTCCAGTTCTCCCTTGTAGGGCTCGGTGGTGGGTGGAGTAGTCTGCAGACGAATCTTCCTCCTTTTTTTCCATGGGTTAAAAGAACAAAAACTCCAAATTTAAGTCAAATGACAAAATGATAGTTGACAACGACTGTCCTTCGTCTTCTCAACCTACCAAGTCTCATACCCTTAAACGGTCTTTAGACCTTGACCTGGACCAAGAATGTGGAACCTCTTCTTCGGCGGCTGTACCAGTCGCTCCGAAGCGTCGTCTCCCCTCAATTGCTGTGACTACGCATGCTACTCACTTGCTTGTAGAATCCATCGATCCGCATGAGAGACTGTCCACCAGATCTCCCTTTTTCATTTCTAAAGCTTTGGACGCTGCGGTTGGCCCCTTGAAGTCTGTGAGGAAGCTTCGCTCTGGGGACCTGCTTGTCCAAACTTGCAGTGTTTCTCAGAGTAACACTTTTCTGAACCTCACTAGTCTTCAAGGCATTCCTGTAAAAGTGACACCTCACCCGTTTCTTAACACCTCTCGGGGTGTTATTTCGGAGTTTGATCTCTTGCCATGCAGTGAAGACGAATTCGTGACTGAACTTGCTGATCAAGGTGTTATTGCTGCACGTCGTATGATGTTCCGGCGTGATGGTTCCATGATTAAGTCAAAAAATGTCATCTTGACTTTTAACTCCCCGAAAGTTCCGACCGAAATCAAGGCTGGCTACTTGGTCTGTGGAGTTCGCCCGTACATTCCCAGTCCTCTGCGCTGTTTCAGGTGCCAGAGGTACGGGCATTCACAACGTTCATGTAGCAGTTCCGCTCGTTGCGCAAATTGTGGCTCCAGTGAACATGACGGGGAAGGTTGCACTTCTGCGGCCTGCTGTGTTAACTGCGGTGAGGCCCATGCAGCTTACTCCCGCAACTGTATGAAATGGAAGGACGAGATGGCGATCCAGCGCCTCAAGACCCTGGAAGGCCTCTCGTACCCTGCTGCCAAGGCCAAGTTGGGTATTCCCAACACCCGCCAGCGTACGTTTGCCGCAGTTGTTCAGTCTCAGCCACAACCCGTGCAGCCCTTTGTTCCGCGCCCTGTAGCTCTTGCAGCGCTTGCCAAGCGATCTACAGCTGACCAAGCGACACAGGTGTTTTTCCCCGAGCTCGCGATTTTTCGACTACCTGATTCTGGGCCTTCTTTTGCAGCCGACCCTCTCTTCCAGTTTAAAGCAGAAAGCCTGCACGTGCGGACGACCCGGCCCTCAATCCGCAAAGGTGTGCAGTGTCCATCCAACTGTCTCGGCCTCAGCGAGGTCCCCACCCTCAACCAACATTATAGAGGAACATAGGGGGGAGGAGAGTGACAGTTCGTCCCCAGCCTCAAACAACATTGCAGAGGAACATGGGGGGAAGAGAGTGACAGTTCGTCCCCGCCCTCTGCCAGCATTGCAGAGGAGTGTGGGGGGGAGGAGAGTGACTCATCCTTTGTGTAGTTGTGTTTAAAAAAAAAATATAATTATAATAGTAAATTAATAAATTTTTATATAAACCTAATTAACTACCTTGTCTTCACAGCTTTCATCATACTCTTTTTCAACTTTTACCAAGCCTGTCTGCTCTTAATCATTTTCCACGTTTTTAAAAATCTGTGGCTGATAGTTCTTTGTCTGGCGCTCTTTGGCCAAACCTGGCCCTTGCGCCAATAAAATCCAACAACCAACCAACCAACCAGATTTTTCGAGCTTACGCGCACAACACAAGTCATCCTGAGGAAGAAGTTGAACAATTGTACGAAGAAATTCGGCATCTAAATAATAAAGACAAACACCACCCGAAGATCATTACGGGGGATTTCAATGTAACAATAGGACAACAGAAACTGAACGAAACTTCATTAGACAAATTCGGACAAGGGAACAGAAACCAGCTTGGAAATACTCTCGTAGAGTTTGCAGAGGCAGAAAGGTTGTTCATGGAAGCATCCTAATGAAATGACAAGTGAAATTGATTTTATTATGTGTAACAAGAAATTTGTCATTGAAGACTGCAGTGTGCTGAACAAGTTCAATTAAGGAAGTGATCATAGAATGGTGAGATGTAAGATACACCTCAAACTAAACTCGAACATGGCAAGATCAGAAAACAAACAAAGTGTATTGACATGACTAACCTTGAAAAGCATCATAATACCTACAAATTGGAACTGAGGAACAGATTCTCCGCTCTACAACATCTAGTATCAGAAGAAGTAGACATCTCTGAAGTTAACAGGAAAACTAACAAAGGCTCTTACGGAAAAAGCATCAAAAATAGAGAGGGCACTAAGAACAAGTTTCATATGAATAATATATCAGGAAAAACAAAAATGCTGATGTAAAAGAGAAGAGAGATGAGAAAAAAGAAGTCACTTCCAAAGTGGAGTATATAGAGCTATACAAGGCAGTACGAAAAATTATCGCTGAAGTCGTAAGGAAATTCAATTGTGAACTACTGAGAAAAGCAATTGAAAACAACCAAAGATTGAAGAGAGAAAACGGGCATCTTATTAAGGGAAGAAAACAGATTATGGCACTGAGAAAAGAAGATTGCACTGTTGCAAGAAATAGAGGCGAAATTTTGACAACAGTGAAAGATTTCTACTCAAAGCTATACAAAAGAGATGATACATCTACTCTACATATTACGAAACGTAACAGTACCAAAGTTCCTCCAGTAATCCCGGCAGAAGTTGCACATGTAATTACGTAAGAACATGAAACGGGGAAAAGCTACAGGAGAAGATTGAATTACCGTGGACATTGTACAGGCAGCAAGTGGAAAAACTGAAACTAGACTGGCCCAAGTTTTCGCTAGATGCCTAAATGAAGGGAAGATTCCTGAGCATTTGAGGTTTGGAGCAATGCTACAATGATACTGCTATATAAACAAGGGGACATTGAGAATCCCAGGAACCACAGGCCCATCATCCTCCAATCAGTGGTTTATAAAATCTTCAGCAACGTTCTTTCGCATCGCTTGAAGGTAACACTGGACATAGTTCAACCGAGAGAACAAGCTGGATTCAGGTGTGGTTACAGCACCATATATCATATCCATGTGCTGAGAGAGAACTAATCAAAAGAGCGAGGGAATATGAACTCCCATTATGAATGACTTTTATCGATTACGAAAAATCCTTTGATTCCGTGAAACCATCAGTAGTTACAATGGCTTTGAAATCCTGCGGTATTGAAGATGCATACTTAGTAACATCTATGAAAATGCAAGTGCAAAGGTTCGGTTATTTAAGGATACAGCACCAATAAAAATTGGAAATGGAGTGAGACCAGGTGAAACTATATTTTCGAAACTTTTAATGCCACATTGCAAAATATCTTTCAAGCATTGAACTGGGAAAACAAAGGGACAAGGATTAATGGATATTATTTAACTCACCTTCGTTTTGCGGATGACGTAGTCATTTTTGCAACTGCCCCTTCAGATCTGTAAAGTATGAACCAAGAACTTACTTTGAAGAGTAAAGAAGTGGGATTAAAAATGAACTATCAGAAGACAAAACTGATGTACAATGCTTTTACAAGGAATGCAGATTTTTCGATTGGTGGGGAAAATCTGGAGAAAACCGATACCTACATTTACCCTGGACAGCAGATATCAAGAAAAGGTTTCATTGATGAAGAAATTAATTGACGTATAAAACTTGGATGGAGAGCTTTTGGAAGAAACAGTGCAATTTTTAAGAGCAATATGCCATTATGTCTTAAAAGTGATGTGTTTAACCAGTGCATCCTTCCAGTGCTTACGTATGGAGCAGAGACGTAGACCTTAACTAAAAAAGACATACAAAGGCTGCAAACAACTCAAAGAAGCATGGAGAGGTGCATGCTTGGTGTAACCAGGAGAGATAAGAAGAGGAACACGTGGATCCGAAAAATGACAAGAGTGGAAGACATCATGATCAGAGTTAAATCCCTAAAATGTCAAGGAGCTGGACATGTTCCCAGAAGAACAAACCACCGATGGACAACCGAAAATTTAGACTAGATTCCAAGAGACAGGAAAAGACCCGGAAGAAGACCATATGGGAGATGGGTGGATGAAATTCTAAAGCATGCGGGAATGACATGGAGGAGACTGGCGCAAGATAGACCGTTGTGGAAGAAATTTGGGGATACCTACATTCAGCTGTGGATTGATAATGATTGATAATGATGACGATGAAACGAATGCTGTGTTTAGATGATTAATGTTGATATGAGCAAGCGATTTTTATTCCTGTAAAAGCAGTTGATATTGGGTGAATAGATTGTTGTTCGGAGATTGTCAGACATATTGTGATTGAAATCTATCTAGTGTATTGTAAAAGACTGTTTGACTGGACTTTGAACATTCTCATTTCCGAATAAAGAAAGTGGTTTGGATACTCGTAAGTAGACTTCGTTATTACGAGTCCTGGTAGTGTTATTGAAATGATATACACCGAAGAGCTAGGTAACTTCCAAAAGAAGTTTTCCAATCTGCAGTTTAAAAACCGTACACATATCGGCAGATCTAAACACTTAAGCCAATTTCAATGACAATTGGTGGTAACAAACTCTCAAAAGCAACCGAGGAACTGAACGACCTGCATGCAACTCATTTTCGCACAAACGTCGTCAAATAATTCGTGGAGACGCAGGAGCCTGTGATGCATCTGCCACATTTTCTTGGATGACACTCGATGCTGCACAGAGATTTACATTTACTTCTCTTTAGAAGAGATAAACCTCTCCTTCTTTGGTACGTCAATGTGGACCAGATCTATGCCAACAGGCTAGACATTCTCTTCCTAACCTACTGCTATATCAGTTTATTTCGGATAGCTTTCAGATTTACTTAGCAACCGGGAATAGCATTCCTCCGTTAGCCCGGCTCAGATAGTCCCACTTGAAGTTTCGGAGCTTGCGCTGTCTTTGAATTCATTTACTACACTGGAACACATACACTGCTGGCCACCTAAAATGCAACACCAAGTAGGACACGAGATAGCAAAGCCAGATTTACTGGACACATAACAACAGATACAAAGATGAAACGATTGAGCTTACGGGCCCTTGCGACTTGCGGAACATGCAGACATCAACAGTTTGTGTGGACCCGATGGCTGGCAATAACAGCCGCTACACGCCACGGCATCGAACGAAAGAGGCTTTGGATGTGGGCTTAGGGTATGTCGGTCCAGGCTGCTTCCACACGTTGCCACAGTTCATCAGGCGTAGCCGCAGGTGGGGCTTGCCGGGCCGCTCGGTTGCCGATCAGCGACCAGACGTGTTCGATGTGCGACATATCGGAAGAACAGGCGGGTCACGGCAGCAGTGACACTTATTGGGCCGTGAAGAATTGTTGCACGATGCGTGACAAGTGCGGGCGCGCATTGTCCTGTTGAAACGTGGCAGCTGGCAGGTCCTGCAGGTAAGGGAGGACTACAGGCTCCAAAACGTCGAAGACGTAGCGTTGGCTGTTGAGTGTACCGGCGATGCGTACCAGAGGGTTGCGGGGGTCATATCCAATTGCGCCCCAAACCATAACGCCAGGCGACGGACCGGTATGGAGATACATAATGCAGGCGTCATACAGTCTCTTGCCGCGGTGCCGCCACACGCGGATCCGACCATCGTGGTGTTGCAGGCAAAAGCGGGATTCGTCGGAAAGGACAATGTCGTGCCATTCCGTAGTCCAGGTATGGCGTTCTAGGGACCGCTGCCGCCACACTTGCCGGTGGTGTAACGTCAATGGTAATCGGAGCAATGGGCGCCGTGCGACAAGTCCCCACTCCTGCAGATGACGTCGAACGGTACGTGCTGACACAGGTAGTTGTGCGACACACCCCAATTCCTGCGCTACCGTTCGTGATGTGGCGATGTGAGCCGTCAATGCCCGCCGCACAACATGCCGGTCCTCTCGTCTGGTGGTGTGCCGCGGCTGCGGCAATCGCCCATGTCGGTCCGTCCGTCCCTCCTTCACCCACCGAATCCATACTCGCCTCACTGTGGGTGGATGTCGCCCCACACGGGCGCCGATGTCTCTGTAAGATAAACCGCTGTCGCGATAAGCGACTATTCGTCCTCTGTGGAACTCCGAAACGTGCTGGAATGACTGCCGTATTCTGCGAATAGGCATCAGGAAGCTTCCCACGCACAGGTCCGGCAGCACAACGCCCTTCCACTACTTACATCCCGCCTTCTGTGCAGCCTTCTTATAGTGCTTCTCATATACCCTGCAATGCTAATCGTTTGCATGTCCTCTCGCGGGCGACGCATGCTGCGAATTTCAGGCCAATTGGATGCTTTCTTCTTGGTGTTGCATTTTGGGTGGCCATCAGTGTAGTTAAATATTAGCTGACATCATGGCAAAAAAATCGGGGAATTTCAACGGGCGTGTTATTCGTGACAGCGCCACCTATATAGCACGGACTCAATGACATCACGGGGAGTTGTTATTTCCACGTTGCTTACAGGGAGACATGCACTACTATGACATTGCAATTTTCATTCACCACCAGGATGCCACACTTAGTTGAAGCGCGTGGCTGTGTAATAAGCGGACTGTGGGGACCCCATATCTTGTCATCGAGCACATCCAACTCGCGGTTTCCCAGGTTTTAAGCGAATGCCAGGTGTTTAAGGGGATGGATTCCGAAAATCGGCCGTGGACTTATTATGCCATTTCTGGCGATTGCACCTTGAACGATCGTAGTTGGATCAGTGCGAAAGGCGGCGATTCTGCGATGAGAAAGGCAACAGGAAACCACTTGATCGTTCCTCAGGAAATTAATTTCATGGCTGGACACAGTTCAAGAGGATTTTTCGTGTGTGTGTGGGCGTTTAACGACCATAGTGAGCAACTCAATGGGCTGTAAGCAATAGCCCTTCACTAAGTTATGACAACTGATTCCTGGTTAAGCAAAGAGCCAGTGCCGTAAGAAAAACACGACATCCATGTCTCGAACCTGGACCCCATCTTAGCCGAATGGTCAGAAACCAACGGTTAGACCATTGTGACTCCGGGGCTGCTCACAATGATGATCGATAACGTTTATGGAGGGCACTGTATTTAAATAAAAAGTTCCTTCGTAATGGAGGTTTGCCCCGGTGGCGCAGTGGTCAAAGCACTGGACTATGTTCATTCTTTCGAGATGGGTCTGGGTTCGAATCCCGGTGAGGCATGGATGTTGTGTTTATCTTACGGCACTGGTTCTTTCCCTTCCCTGGAATCAGTGACCCTACATTAGAGACGGGAGAGCTCATTAGTTGCTCACAGTGGTCGTTAAGGCCATACTCAAATAATAATAATAATAATAATAATAATAATAATACAAAGGCCGTTCCATCAAAACTGAGAGTAATTTTTTTTGAGTTGGCAACAGTACGAAAGGGAAAAATAACCACGCAGACGACCAACTGAATTAAGGAAGTATCTATGGTGACAGTTATTAGCCGTGGCAGAAGAGTCTGGTTTAGTTATTGCGCGGTTGTTTAAGGTACGTCTGCATTTCGCCATACAGCTATGAAAGTGATTGATTCAGATTTAAGAAGTGAAATGCGTTGCAAGATAAAACTTTGCTATCGTTTGGGTTAAACGTCACCAGAAACAGTTGATTTAATGAAAAACGCTTACAAAGATAAATGTTTGGGTGAGTCAACGATTTTTAGATGGCACCATGATTACAGAAATGGGCTTTTGCCAGCAAAACCCACTCCTAGACCTGGTCGACCTGAAAGTGTTGTTACGGAGCGTATTGTTAATGCTGTTTGGGAAATCCTGCAAGAAGATCGACTAATGACGTGTAAAGACATAGCGGCGTCAACTAATATTTCAAAAACGTTGGCATTCCGCATTCTACGCGATAAATTACTGCTGCATCGTGTGTGTTCCAGATGGGTACCTCATCACCGTACGAGAGAGCAATTGCTACCCAGAGTTTAAGGGCGTCATGAGTGGGAACAAATGATTGCGAAGGATCCAAACTTTCTAAACACAGTAATAACTGCCGATGAAACATGGGTCCACTATTTCGAGCCTCTTACAAGTGTCCGAAAACACACAAGGTCGCCTCCTCCGAAAAACAGTTCGATAAACCAAATCAGGTGGAGAAGGTGATGATGATAATTTTCTTTGATCACAAAGGTGTAGTCTACCAGCAAGCCATTCCAGCACAAATTACTGTCAATGCTGAGAATTACATTCCAGTCTCGAAGCGTCTGCGACGACACATATCGATTAAGCTACCGGAACTAGCGGGCAAGTGGACCCTACACCATGATAACGCCCGCCCACATGTGGCTGCTTGTGTTCAACAGTTTCTTACGAAATGAAGTATTGAAATCATGGCCACAGCGTGCCTATAGTCCTGACCTCGCTCCGTGCGATTTGTGGTTGTTTCCAACAATGAAGGAGGAGTTCCGTGGCGCAACATTCAAAACAGATGCTGACGTTATTCAAGCTGCATAGGGGTCGCTAAAGCAGCTTCCACAAAATGCCTTCCTCAAATGCTTTGAAAAGTGGACTGAACGATGGGATCGTTGCATATCATCCGAGGGAAGATACCTTGGCCTCCCCGGTGGCGCAGTAGTCTAAGGAGCTGGCCTCTGATCATTCGTCCGTAAGGGGTCCGGGTTCGAATCCCGTCAGGCATGGATGTTGTGTTTGTCTTACGGCACTGGCTCTCTCCCTTCCCTGGAACCAGTGACCCTAAATTAGGGACGGGCGACTGCTTATAGCCCATTGAGTTGCTCACGGTGGTCGTTAAACCTCCAATAAAAAAAAAAAAAAGATACCTTGAGAAAGAATAACATATATTTTGTTGTATCAATATTTCTTCATCTTGTGGGATTTTACTCTCAGTTTTTATGGAACGGTCTAATAATGGAGGTTATTTTTGTTTCCATTACTGCATATGGAAGGCATACAAGTTCACTGGTTTTGCCATACAAGAGCCTTAATTAGCTTCTTTTCGTAGAGGTAACTCGAAAGATAATTAGAAGGTGCGGGAACGATCGCACTCCAGGACGGCGTAAATTTTCTGAGATGCTGGCTGCATAAAGATCACTTAATTTGAGCATTCATGTGCCAACAATAATGAACTTTTGCATATGTATTCAAAAGATTTACAAACAAACCTACTTCTCTCTCTATACTTAAATAGCATAATTACGACAGAGGAAAATCACGAGTAATGCATGTTCTCGTTGATTTAACAGCTACGACGACAGAGTAAGTAGCGTTGGCTGGTTTGTTGCGGCTCGTTTCATTTCAAGGAAAGGTCAAAGAAGAGAAAGAGAGATGGCGTGATTTCAAGCGAAATCCTCAACTACATTGCAATTACGCCTGACTGAACTCAGGTTAAAATTTAAAATTTTGGATTTTAATCCTTTTATCTGTGAGTAATACCCAGATTATATGAACACTTAACGACCGCAAAGCTCATATGAAAGTTTATAGATACATGATTCGAATAAAAAGTGAATCGGCGAAGCGGGAGAATAATTCTTTAAAAACTAACACTTCGACTGGCTTGCATCACATGAATCGGGGCACTGAGTGTAACATGAAATTGGTTAAACTAGTAATTAGTTTGTGCCAGCTGAATTAATAACTTCAGTGTTTCATATATTATAACCATATGAATATGATCAATTGTAATGGGCTGAAACTGCTAATCGATTGAGATGTATATCATCCATAACTCAAAATAGTAAAAACCTCTATGCACATTTTTCTTCATGTGAGAAGCAAAGTCCAATTCTTTAATGACTATAAGCTAAGCGCGAGAATTAACACAAAATTATGGAAGTGAATGTTACAAAACTGAAGCACTTTACACAAAATAATATAATGTTAAAAAAAGGCACCTTGAGTCCGACAAGCCACATAGTTCTGCATAGATGTAATAGTAATAAACTGCTCCATTGTCCAATACATCGGAGTAACACTTCGAAAAGGCTAGGACTCGGTTGCAGGTCGAAGTACGTAGTATAATAGTTCAATGCAGCTGCACTGTCCAATATATCGGAATATCACGTTGCAAAGGTTAGGACTCAATTGCAAGTCGAAGTACACTGAAGAGCAATTGAATTAGAGATACCTGTCTAGTAACGTGTAGCACCACCTTTCGTCCCGATGACGGCGGTCATTCGTCTCGGCATGGACTCGACAAGACACCGGAAGCGTTGGGAAGCCATACGGATCCACGACCCCTGAACAAGCTCCCACATTTCACGAAGATTTGATGGAGGGGGTCAGAGCCTCGAACATCTCTCTCGATGGCATCCCAGATGTGCTCGATGGGATTGAGCCCAGGTGACCTAGCTGGCCAAGGAAGCTAGGTCACGTCGGTGGAGTGTTCATCCAACCATTCGGATACAATTCGGGAGCGATAGCACGGTGCATTGTCTTGTTGCAGGATGAGGCCCCCAGTGGGATGTTGAAGAAGCACAAACAGGAGAAAATGGTCGTCCAGGATATCCCGGTAACGTTGACCTGTAAGGGACGATGTCACACGTACCAGGGGTTACATTTCAGTCCACGTAAACAGTCCCCAGACGAGAATGCCTCCTCAACCAGCTTGAAGAGTACCCTGCTGGCAAGAAGGATCCATCGCTTCATGTGGTTTGCGCCGTACTCGTATCCTGCCATCCGCATGTACCAACGTGAATCTCGAATCATCAGTCCAGGCAACATTTTCCCACATGTCTAGGGTCCAGTGGCGATGTTCCCGCCCCCATGCTAATCTTTGCATCCTGTGATGTGCGGTCAGTAGTGGTACCCTCGTGGGACGATGGCTTCTGTACCCCATAGCGAGGAGATGGTTCTGGATGGTGTGGCTGCTTATACGGTTTTGTGCATCAGCGTTAAATTTCCGAGTGATTTCTTGCACTGTGGCCCGTCTAACCGCTGTTATAATGCGATCTAGCAGACGATAACCCCGCTCATCCACACGCTGTTGTCCACGGCAGTTGGCCCTTGCAGGGATGGTTTTACCAGATTCGATATACTCACAGTGCACCCGTGACACAGTGGCTCGTGAAAATCCCAGTGCCTGCACGACTTCCGAGATGGAGTGACTCATTCGTCGGGCCCCGACAATTTGCTCACGATCAAATGCGCTTAGATCCTTCGTCTTCCCCATACTGCGTCCGACTCTTACTGATTCCCGTCGGATCACTTCTTATATTGGCGGATCGCTGCATACGTCTTGTCGTTTCCGTTTAGAGGGCCTCCCACAGCGCCACATTTGCATAACGCCAGCTGTCTCTAATTCGGTTGCTCTTCAGTGTATGTAGACAGTTCAAAAGGCACATTCAAACTCACATTTTGTGTAAAACACATGTAAGAAACAAAAATTGAACAAAATTTAATTCTCCACTTGGCTACAGAAAAAAGAGACGAAAACCTCGCTTCTTCACAAAAATATAAGCAAACATCGTGCGATATTAGGGCACATGCTGTGCATTTCGGTACTTGTTTGTACCATGATTAAGCTGTGTTCTGGTGGCTCTGCTGGGAGATCGGGTAATTATATCCCAAGACTGCCAATCAGTGGCTGTCATACCACTGCCCACGTCATCCTCGAGGTCACATGTAGAATTTGTCTGACAGAGCGTCTCGCCGACACAGTTTTTATTCTTTTGTCTAAAGAGACGCATGTTGCTTACAGAAAACGGACATACGCTGAGGAGCCAAAAATACTAGGAAGGAAGGTACCATTTTCATCACATGCCACCACACCCATGTGTTAAATGGTATCGTCCGTAAAATGACGTATGTATAGAGGAAGACGTCTCCAAAAAGTCGAGCATTCGCAATTCAGATGGCAGTTTATCAAAATGTAAGCGATTTCGAACGTGGAATGATAGTCGGCGCTCGGGAGATGGATTACTCCATCTCGGAAATTACCACGAAATTTGAATTTACGCGGTCAACAATTTCAAGGATGTATTTGGACTACACAAACTCAGGGGAAAATTCCGGACTGCGAGACCGGTGTTATTGTAGAAAAGCCTTGGACGATCGTGGACAGCGGCGTCTGCGCATCGAAGCATCCGCCCGAAGTGCAACATGCCGCCTCGGTGGCGCAGTGGTCTCAGGCGTTGGCCTCTGATCATTCGTCCGTAAGGGGCCCGGGTTCGAATCCCGGTCAGGCATGGATGTTGTGTTTGTCTTACGGCACTGGCTCTCTCCCTTCCCTGGAACCAGTGACCCTAAATTAGGGACGGGCGACTGCTTATAGCCCATTGAGTTGCTCACGGTGGTCGTTAAACCTCCAATCAAAAAAAAAAAAAAAAAAAAAAAAAGAAGTGCAACATTGCCGCAAATTAAAGCGCAATTCAATGCTGGGGCCAATAGTAGCATCAGCGTTTGGACAGTGCAACGTTCTCTGTGTTCGGTGAGTTTCCAGAGCCGACTACCCACTCGGGTGCTATTTCTGACCTCAACTGGGATCGGGAACACCGCCATTGGACGTAGAACGATTGGAAATGTGTGGCCTGGTCCCACGAATCGCGGCACCAAGGGTTTCGGACAGATGGCCAAATCCGGGTGTGGCGAAAATCCCGCGAGGCAATGGATTCCGCATGCGCAGTGCAGGCCGCCGGTGGTTCTGTTATGATGTGGGGTGTATTCAGCTGGCACGCATTAGTACCCTTTATACTTCTGAACACCGCTCTGACCTGTGGAAGCTACTACGAAGCCATCCTGGGGACCATTTGCACCAGTTCATGTCATGCAATTTCTCCAGCGGGTGCGACTTCCTTTCAACACGACAATGCCCCACCGCGCAAGTCTACAATCTCCCGATTATGGCCGAGGGAACTTTCCACGGAGTTTGGCAATCTTAATTGGTCCCCTCGTTCTCTGGATTAAAAAGCCGTTGAACATACGCCGATGAGCCAGTACATTATGACCACCTACCTAATAAGCTGAAGGACACCATTTACCCCAAAATACAGAGACCACTCGAGAAGGCATTGATTCGACGAAGTGGCGATAGGTATCCTGGGGTATCTGGTACCATAATGTTAACAGCAGGTTCTCCAGTTCCCGTACATTTAGGGGTGGTGGTGATTTAGCGCGAGCCAGCGTTTCCAAGTCGAACCACAAATGTTCGATTGGGTTCATGCTAAGTTAATTTGGATGCCAAGGTATTAACAAAAAGTCACTAGTAAGTTCCACGAACCCCTCCTCGACGATTCTTGCAGTGTGACATGCGCATTATCCTGTTGGTAATGGCCATCACCAGCAGGAAACACAGTTGCCATGAATGGGTGAACTTGGGCAGCAACGATGTTCAGATACCTGACGGCTGTCAGGGATTTTGCTATTGGAATAATGGAGCCTAAAGTGTCGCAAAAAGTATCGCCCACAGCATAACACCGCCGCTGCTGGTTTCCGCCCAAAAGTGCATCCAGGTGACATAGCCTCATTTGGTAATCGGCGTATTCGCGCTCGACCGTCTACGTGATGCACCAGGATTTTTGATTCGTCAAACCAGGCCACTTTTTTCCAATCATCCAAGGTCAAATCTCGATGTTCTTGGGCCCATTTCATGTGTTGTTGGCGATGATGTGAAGTGAGCATGGGGACCCGGTTGGGTCTTCGGCTACGCAGGGCCATGCGCAGAAGGCCGCGATGAACTGCGTGCTGTGACACATTGCCCTGATCACCACGGTTGTAGCTGCGGGTAATTTGTCGCACTGTGGCGCTGCGGTCGCTGTGAACAATGCGAGATAGTCTCCGCTCCCTTCTGGAATCAGTGAGCTGCGGACGACACACGGCTGTACAACGGTTCGTCACTTGGCCAACTGTGCGCCACTTTTGATACGTACTCACTACAGCAGCACGTTAACAACCCACAAGCTGCGCAGTTTCCGAGATCGTAGTTCCGGGTTCCTGTGCCATCACATATTTGTCCTTTATGAAACTCCTATAAATCGGCAGCTTTTCCCATTTGGACGCAGAACACTCTGCTAACCGAAAGCTGGTCACCGGGTTGTATACATACTGCTCTGTGAACAACACCTGCGTCACCGTTCGGTCTACAGGCGCGCTCATTTCTGTATGCTGGGGGTGGTCATAATATTATGACTCATTGGTGTATTTAAGATGCTGTTTAACGTACCGACAATGCCAGGAATCCTCCACCATTGAATATTATGGAAGTGTGGAACACTCTTCATGAAGCATGGTATGACACTGTCTCCATAGTACTACAGAAAGCTCTTGGAGTCCATGTCTCGTCACGTTGCTGCCATTATCCAATCGCAAGGAGTACCAAAAAAAAAATATATGCTGCTGTAGAGAGTCATCTCATATTTTTTTTTTGGCACTTCAGTGTGTGTGTGCGCGTACGTCCATTTAAAAAAAATTTAAAAAAAAATCGTTAAACGTGTGATATAAATTTTTATTGGGTTCAGTCTGGACCTTCGAAACTCAGCACTTTAAACTTTTTACTAGACATTAATATCTATGTTGAATAATATTTGTCAGATGACGTCTATTTAAGGTAAAATTGTTAAAAGGATGATAACTTCCGACTGGGTTGCATTTTGAACTTCAAATCCAACACACTCTCCTGGCTAGTTATGGACCATTAGTGAACAATTGGTTCACAACGAATGGCTCTTTACCGCGAATAATCCGCTTTCGCCTTTGTGAATCATTATTTGATCTACCATTACTGCGGAAAGCACTCAAATCGTAGCATGTTCATTTTTTTCGCCCCATGAGTGCGAAAACGAATTCCTAATAAGAAAAGTAATATCGCGAACCACCATAGAATAAAGTTCTTGATCAGTCTGCGACGGATATCGTGGTGCCACAAAATGATCTATAGGGCAAGACAACGACTGAGTGCGGAAAACAGAACTTTGCACAACTAAAAATTAAAAAAAAAAAAATAAGAAAAGGTAAAGATCAGCTTCTTATATTTCTTTGACCTAAAAAGGCCTACCTAAGTACTACAGAAGATGTTTACACGTTTCAGAACGATTTTCCAGCAATATAATTAATATTTAAAATAAAATTATTTCTTTATTAAATTTTCTACATGATACCCCTTTCTATGGACTATGAGCCTACATCTAGATTTCGAAGATAACAGGGCATTCCTTAAAATTGGTAGTGGGATTTTATCCCACTTCTCGTCCACTGCTTTCCATAGTCTAATCATTGTTTTAGGTCGGCTCTCCTTTTAGCAGTCCGAAGGCACAATAATCCATTGGTGGGGGGCTGTGGAGGAATATGAACAAAAGGTACAGACTTGACACCCTGTCTCTTTTTTTAGCACGTCTTCTGTAAAAAAAGATCGTGCTTATGTTATCGGTTTGTACGTCCGTCCCTCTGTAGACACGATATCTCTGCAACTAAGAGTCCGATTTGAAACATTCTTTTTGCATTAGGAAGCTTGAAATGTGCGAATGATGATACCTCATTTCGTTTTTTTTTTTTTACGATGAAACATTTTTGTCGCTAGAGGGCGTAAACGCAGATGATATCGAATTCAAAACACATTCTTCTTAACATCCAATTCAAAAAATTCTTTTACTTTTCGATTCCATTCATGTCGAAAACTATTTTAGGCATAGTAACTTTTCCAAGTTACGCACATGTTCTCCGCTAAGGGAAGTAAAAGTAAATTGCTTTTCCCCAGATATCTCTGCTTCTAAAACTCCGATTTGAAAAATTTATCCTTCAGCGGATCCAGCTTGTAATGGGAAATATTTCGCATATAATTTCTAATTTTTGGTATAAAACGGTTTGGCCACCAGGGAACGTAAATGTTGATTTCTGATTCTGATGTATTTGCAGCAAAATCTGAGCTTCAAAAATCTCGATTGAAAAAATTATTTCGTGGACCGATACTACTCACGTAGTATTTCAGAATTAATACAGACACTTGGACTAGGAACACCAAACAGAGGTCATCGCTCTTTCCACGTTTTTAAGTGAGTCACGGAAAAACGTTTAAGTGTTATGGAAATCATCATCATCATCATTGTCAACCATTATCAATCCACTGCTGAATGAAGGTCTCCCCAAGTTTCCTCCACAACGTTCTGTCTTGTGCCAGTCGCCTCCATGTCACTCCTGCATACTTTCGAATTTCATCCACCCATCTCCCATGTGGTCTTCTTCTGGGCCTTTTCCTGTCCCTTGGAATTCATTCTAAAATTTCGGCTGTCCATCGATGGTCTGTCCTTCTGGCAGTATGTCCAGCCCATTGCCATTTCAGGGATTTAACTCTGATCATGATGTCTTCCACTCTTGTCATTTTTCGGATCCACGAGTTCCTCTTCTTATCTCTCCTGGTTACTCCAAGCATGCACCTCTCTATGCTGCTTTGAGTTGTCTGCAGCCTTTGTATGTCTTTTTTAGTTAAGGTCCAGGTCTCTGCACCATACGTAAGCACTGGAAGGATGCATTGATCAAACACTTTTCTTTTAAAACATAATGGCATATTGCTCTTGAAAATTATGCTGTTTCTTCCAAAAGCTCTCCAGGCAAGTTTTGTACGCCGATTAATTTCTTGATCAATGTGACCCTCACTTGATATCTGTTGTCCAAGATAAACGTACGTGTCTGTTATCTCCAGCTTTTCTCCATCAATCGATAAATCTTCATTTCTTGTAAAAGCATTGAACATCACTTTTGTCTTCTGAAAGTTCATTTTTAATCCCACTTCTTTACTCTTGTCAGCAAGTTCCTGGATCATACTCTGCAGCTCTGATGGGGTAGTTGCAAAAATGACTATGTCATCAGCAAAACGAAGGTGGGTTAGATAATCTCCATTAATCTTTATCCCTTTGTTTTCCCAGTTCAGTGATTGAAAGACCTTTTCCAATGGGGCATTAAAGAGCTTCGGAGATATGGTGTCACCTTGTCTCACTCCCTTTCCAATTTTTATGAGTGTTGTATTTTCAAACAGCCGAATCTTTGCACTTGCATTTTCATAGATGTTATTAATAATATTAATGTATGCATCTTCAATACCGCAGGATTTCAGAGCCATTGTAACTGCTGATGGTTCCACCGAATCAAAGGCTTTTTCATAATCGATAAAAGCCACGCACAATGGAAGTTCATATTCTCTCGCTCTTTCAATTAGTTCTCTCAGTACGTGGATATGATCTATTGTGCTGTAGCCACTCCTGAATCCAGCTTGTTCTCTCGGTTGAGCCATGTCCAGTGTTACCTTCAAGCGGTGTGAAAGAACCTTAGTGAAGATTTTATAAACCACTGATAGCAGGCTGATAGGTCTGTAGTTCCTGAGATCCTCAATGTCACCTTTTTTATGCAGCAGGATCATTGTAGCTTTGTTCCAATAGTAATATTTGCTTCTAAACATAATATTTGCTTGTTTGATGTTCCTAGTCCACGTCAAGTGTCTGTATTAATTATTCATTCGCCTTCTAATTATTTGTTCAGTTGCTGCTTACCATCTTTGGTGAATCCCCAGCATTGTGCGGGGCTCCAAGAAGCAACCTGCCAAATTGGCTTGGCAGTTAATGTGTGTGATTCTGGAGGAATTCGAGGCTGCTGTGGTGCAGTGGAAGCATATCCAGAGCGTAACTGGAAGACCCTGGGTTCGATTCCCAGTGGCGGCCGAAGATAGTTTTTCCGTGACTCACTTAAAAACGTGGAAAGAGCGATCACTTCTGTTTGATGCCCTTTCGAAATATTTTCTTCTTAAAATAATGCATGGTTTTTCCGCCATGGGGCGTAGATATATATCTCTTGTTTTTGTCAATATATCTGCTTCTAATGATCCGATTCGAAAACCATTTTCCTTGTTGGACAGAGTGCTTGGTGCGACATGTTTCTAATATAATTTCAAAATTTTCAAGTAATTCAATGACTTTCCGCTAGGGGGAATAAAGGTAAATTGCGCTTTCCCCGATATCTCTGCTTCTAAAACTCCGATTAGAAAAATTCTTCCAGCACTGGATACAGTTCCTGGTGGGATTTTTTTTAATTGTAATTTCTAATATTTTATAAAATATAGTAAGGCCACCAGGGAGCGTAAGCGTTAAATTTCTGTTTCGTAGGTATTTGCAGCAAAATATCAGCTTCTAAAAGCCCGACTAAAATTTTATTTTTCGTTGATCGATACCGCACATGTCGATAAACATTTGAGAATATTTTCTTCTTAAAATAATGCATGGTTTCTTCACCAGAGGGCGTAGATGTCTGTCTTATTTCTGACAATATCTCTGCATCTAGAAGTCGGATTTGAAAAAATTCTTCTTTGTTAAATAGCGTATCCGATGTAAAATGTTTCACCTATAAATTCAAAATTTTCAAGTAATGCATAAACTTTCCGCTAAGGGGAGTAAAGGTAAATTGCACTTTCCTCAATATCTCTACTTCTAAAACTCAGATTTGAAAAATTCTTTCTGCACTGGATACAGCTTCTGATAGGAAATGCTCAGCATATAATGTCTAATACTTGATAAAGAATTGGTTGGCCATCAGGAGGCGTAAGTGTTAATTTCTGCGTCTGATGTATTTGCAGTAAAATCTGAGCTCCTGAAAACTCGATTGAAAAAAAAAATCTTTCACTGACCGATACCGCTCACATCGAGAAAATTTTTGAAAATACTTTCTTCTTAAAATAATGCATGGTTTTCCCGCCAGGGGGGGTGTAGTTACATATCTTGTATATGTTGATATCTCTGCTTCTAAGAGC
Source organism: Macrothele yani (assembly GCA_039090855.1). Classification (NCBI taxonomy): domain Eukaryota; kingdom Metazoa; phylum Arthropoda; class Arachnida; order Araneae; family Macrothelidae; genus Macrothele; species Macrothele yani. The sequence goes on along the minus strand of CM077026.1, from coordinate 34,386,899 downwards.
CCGATTGGAAAAATTCTTTCTTTGTTGGGGAGCGTTTCCGCTGTGAAATGTTTCTCATATAATTTCAAATTTTTCTTAACGCACAAGTAAGCCCACAAGAGGGCGTAAGTTGACGTTTCCTTTTACAGCAATATCTGCGGGATTAAAAACCCGATTGAAAAACTTCTTTCTTCGGTCAGATGCTATTGTTTTCCTTATCGGTTCCATTGACTTTGAATAGCTTTGGTAAATTTAATTCGCATCCGAACGGAGACGTGCTCATTACACCCGAAAATTCGGTGTCATCTTCCTTGTTCATTTTTGCAAGAAATAGATTTAGGTGTATGACTGGTAGCCTTAGACTGACGGAGTTCTACTCTTTGAAGGATCTGTGGATAAAGGAATGGTATTTCCTCTATAAATATAGGAGATAAACATTATTTTGGAAATATGGAGAATTGAGTTTAACATTCTTTTCAACTTTTCTTAACTTTATTTCTCATTGTACGAGAAATCAGCAATAATGAGGAATCCTTTAAGAAAACTTTCTTTGGATTCTTGGAACCAAAATGGAAAGTTTTTGTCTGCTCTTTTGCGATAGTAAATCGACTTTTTTTGTTACAATCATTTAGGTAGATCCATGCTTCATCAATAGTCACAGTAAATTTCCATCTGTCTCCGGCTGAGGGATTTTCATAAAGAAGTCTACACCGTGTTCTGCTCTCGGCCACGTGCCCAGGCAAAAGGAGGTGAACATTATGTTTTTTTTTTTTTTTTCCAGAATCAAATCTTTGTTTATTACCTTGTTTGCTGTTGATACATATTTTTTTAACGACTTAGTGTTTGCTCTTTGGGACGGTGGATGTTCTTTTAAGACCAGAAATCTTACTTTTAAAATAGTCTTAAAACTACGTACCTTGACGATTTTCCCCTCTATTATTAATAATTTTTCTTATTTTATTTTACGAAAGGTTAATTTCCTGATTTTCACCGCGGTTTTTAATTATAGAAGACGAATATTTCTCTTCGTAAAGAGCAAAAACATAACTTTCTATCCACAGCTTGTTTACGTTTTCTTAGCAGACGATATTTAACTGCAGCAGATGTTATTTTCGTGTTCATCAAACAAGCTGTTGTGCCGCCCCAGTGGCGCAGTGGTCTAAGGCGCTGGCCTCTGATCATTCGTCCGTAAGGGGTCCGGGTTCGAATCCCGGTCAGGCATGGATGTTGTGTTTGTCTTACGGCACTGGCTCTCTCCCTTCCCTGGAACCAGTGACCCAAAATTAGGGACGGGCGACCCATTGAGTTGCTCACGGTGGTCATTAAACCTACAACGAATAAAAAAATTAAAAGAAGGAATGACTAATACCATCACAACACCTTGCAAGAACTAAGACCTGCGTGGGCTAACTTTGAATTAAAAGTGAAACGGGCACACTGGAAATCACTTCTGATCATGTTGAGTGAGAAACAGCCATTACATGAGATTTACGACCGGAATGCAAAGCAGACTTCTGATTGAAGGAAAGTGGTAAATCCAAAGTGGAATCAGTAAAAAAGTTTCATGCAGCTTTCCAGAAATCATGACACAGGAGGTGACACAAAAAAATAATGGAAGTTTTACTGTTTTGAGTCACGAACGAAATTATGTATGTTTGAAACTATATCATTAAAATATTCCTGAATAATTTTAATATTTTAAGATATATATGCACACACATGTGTATTACCTCTGATTTAAATATATTCGTTGAGAGTTTGTAAACCGCTGTCTCAAAATATGATCAAGTTACTCTCGTAAACCCAGGAAGAATTCATCAGTTACATCAAATAATGCCTTATTTAAAGCTCTCTTGTGATGGAATTTAATTAAGCAACGGCTTAACTCATTAGCAGTTTTGATGACACCATTCATGATTAAACACACATACCTCTTAAGAGCATCTCAGAGTTAACTTCGGTAATTTAATAAGACTGAAACACTCAGCCATCGCCGATGTTCCGATAATAACGTTTGCCAAAAACAACCGTTCATCAGTTCATTAAAGTCTTCTTAGGTCAACGGTTCATCTCATTATATATGCTGCTGAAAACTTTTAATTTGTCGTAAGTAAGTGACCTACGATCTGTGCTTGATTAGCATCTAATGGAGAACAACAATTACGATGATCAAGCTCCATGATTTTACGTACCCCAGGGAAGACATCAGGAAAATGCCGCTTGCAAACGAAAATGTTCAAACACTGTATCGTTTGAGCTGTGACCCATTTTATAATAATATCAATAAAGGACCAGAGAATTCGTCTTAAGTTCAGTTGAATATTTGATAACACGTAGATGGCAAGTGAATGCGTATATTTGCGCTCATACACAAATTTCTACACCTATTATGGATGAACTTCGTGACATCACGTTGGTACCTTGAATAATACACGCATGCTCGTATGCCTGATGTAAACAACAGATCCATGAAGTTATCATAGGCATCAGAAATATAGGTGACGCTCTTCATCAATGACACCCTTACTTAGTGCCCCCCAAGTACACTGCTATGAGATCAGCTGACAAGCTATACTTCAAGTCAAATTAAGAGGGTTATGTTGTGCACGGTTAACAAGAGCTACCTCCGCTGCGAAAAGTAGTCCCCAGAGTTTTGAGCTAAAAGCAGCATAATATAAAATTTGAAGATGACAATCCGTTTTTTTTGGTGTAACTATGGCAAGGAGGGTAAGTCAGATAGTATCCGAAAACTTTAAAATTTCGTCGCCCGGGAGCGGAAATCTAATCCGCGTCTCCCAGATAGCTCCCGGTTATGCTGTTATTATTGAAATTAATCGGAAACTTGGTACTTGGCCGTTCTGGGTGGTGTAGTGGTTAGCATAGCCTTGCGCTATCTGGGAGGCCCGGGTTCGATTCCGGCTCCACGACGACGGAATTTTCAAGTTTTCGGATACTATCTGACTTACCATAATTACACCAAAAAGCGGATTACCATCTTCGAAATTTATATTATATGGTGTAATCATGTAGTTTGTTCATAAAAGCAGCATAACTACTGTTCAGAACCGTCAGTTTTGTTGACTCAGCAGGTTTACTAGGCAAAATTGCTGTACAAGAAAAATTTTCAAAAATTGCAAAACATTTAAAAATAGATTTCACTTGAGAAGTTTTTCAATCTAGAGTCTCATAGTTTTGGCTGCCGACTGTCCAGCTGGAAAATGCAAACCGGAGGGGGTAAGAACGGGGTGAAAGCAATGGAAGACTTTTTTTTTTTTTGATTGGAGGTTTAACGACCACCGTGAGCAAATGGGCTATAAGCAGTCGCCCTTCCCTAATTTAGGGTCACTGGTTTCAGGGAAGAGAGAGAGAGCCAGCGCCGTAAGACAAACACAACATCCATGCCTGACCGGGATTCGAACCCGGACCCCTTACGGACGAATGATCAGAAGCCAGCACCTTAGAACACTGCGCCACCAGGGCGGCATGGAAGACTTCTATTAATATCATCGTTCCCAACACAATATATTGACAATCGGGTGTACTTTAACAGCCGTAGGGCCGCCCCGGTGGCGCAGTGGTCTAAGCGATGGCCTCTGATCATTCGTCCGAACGGGGTCCGGGTTCGAATCCCGGTGAGGCATGGATGTTGTGTTTGTCTTGCGGCACTGGCTCTCTCGCTTCTCTGGAACCAGTGACCCTAAATTAGGGACCGGCGACTGCCCACTGAGTTGCTCACGGTGGTCGTTAAACCTCCAATTAAAAAAAAAACAAGAAAAAACCAGCCGTAGTGGAAACACTTATTTGAAGTACGTACATAAATGGGGGAATCAGTGCGGGAATAATACTTAATAGCAAGGTCAGAGCAGGAGTAGAATGTGACGCGGAATGAGAGCTTTCTTACATTCTTTCCCCAGAGGACATTATAAGAGGGCTGGATTAGAGTATAGTGTACTGTACTGGAGTATAGTGCACTGTAGGTGGTCTCGAACATCGTGGACGATAGAGATATCATCAAAGGAACCGTTTGCGTGGGAAAGACGGATTTTTTTTTTTTTTTTTTTGATTGGAGGTATAACGACCACCGTGAGCAACTCAATGGGCTATAAGCAGTCGCCCGTCCCTAATTTAGGGTAACTGGTTCCAGGGAAGGGAGAGAACCAGTGCCGTAAGACAAACACAACATCCATGCCTCACCGGGAATCGAACCCGGACCCCTTTTGGACGAATGATCAGAGGCCATCGCTTAGACCACTGCGCCACCGGAGCGGCAAAACGCGGATTAGTCACTACTTGGGATAACCACGCAAATCGCTAAAACTGTAAGCTGAGTGACGCAGCATTTACAACAGTGGATTAGGAAGGATTAATCGGAAGACGTTCCTTAATAATATGAACACTGCAGGGTTTCTTTATCCACCATTGTTTCAACATTATCACATAACTAAAAATAACCTTATTTTCACAAGTGCAAATAAATTATTCACTAATGCTCAGAGACGCAATGAAAGCAGCATAAAAAAGCTCTTAGATTGCTCACGCAGAAGTTGCCTTTAAACGCTAAAAATGTGTTTCTTTTTACTTTCTCTACGTTTTTATTTTATTTCCCAACAGAATTCTTGAAAATTGTACCATAAACCCTGATTCACACAGTCTCAGTAATGCATTTGGTCAAGTGACGCGAATTGAATTCCATTGTGAATGAGTCCAAGAGAGCAGACTCATTTACAATGGAATTGAATTCGCATCACTTGACCAAATACGTTGTTAAGGTGTTGAGAAAATCGGAATGAGGTAGTGACAGAAGATTTACCGGAACGATTAATTAAAAATGCAAATCTCATGGTAAAAAATATTGAGTGTGGAAAAGATTCTTTTAGGAAAGGGGAACAATTGTAATTAAGGTAATTAAATAGGAAACGGGGTTTTTAAATCGCTCTATTTATATTTTTCTCACGAAGCAGTTTCTTCTCAGGAAGCAGTTTCATTGTGCTTAATTAATTAAAATGCTGTGTGAATAAAAGCAGAATTAATTTCACAAATGGGATAAATCTGCAACAAAACCATCTTGATGAATTGATTAGCTCAATTTTTAGAAGAGGAATGGAGTGCCTTTTCTGCTTACAATAAGATTAAAGTTGTTCAATCGATGGACATCCCGATGTATGAGGTGCGTTTCTGTGAGGTAACTGTTAATTTATTAAAACACATTACCCAACAATACAAAATGTTATGTATGCTTCAGTAGAATAAATGACCTAATATTTTCAAGTTAGAGAAATGAATAAAGTTATTTAACAACGCAAAATAACACTTGCGAGGAACGCTACACATTTTAAACGATGTGAAGTATACTACCTACTTTATTTTCCGTTTTTGTTGGGTTCTCTTATGTACATTTTAATTATCTGTCGGTAAAATTTCCGTTCTTAACGTCACATCTGATTGCTAAAATGTTATCTTCATGTGGCAGTACTGCAAGGCATTCAGATTAGTACTCTTCCAAAAAAAATACGACGCGTACGTTGTTTTTAGTATGGGTGAAGTATTAGTTTGCTACCACGTTAGGCCTAGAAAACTTCAACGCTAGTTATTTGCTGTTGCTACGACGTTACCGTATCATTTGCCTAGTCAATTAAAACTTATTTATATATTACCTTTTTTTTCAGGCTTCTTCGTGAGCTAGAATAACCTAGTCGATGCATTAGTTTCTTCGACTAATGCTTCATAAAGATTGCAAAAGGAGTGTTTTTTTGTTTGGAGGCTTAACGACCACCGTGAGCAACTCAATCGATAAACCTTTTCGGAATATTTTATTCTTAAAATATTCCACAGTTTCTCCGCCAGGGGGCGTAGATGTACATCTTATTTTTGTCAATATCTCTACTTCTAGGAGTCCGATTTGAAAAATTCCTTCTTTGTTGGATAGTGTTTTCCGTGTGACATGTTTTTCTTATAATTTCAAAATTTTCAAGTAATTCATAGACTTTCCGCTAGGGGGCGTAGCGGTAAATTGGGTTTTCCCCTATATCTCTGCTTCTAAATCTCCGATTAGAAAAATTCTTTCTGCACCGGATACAGCTCCTGATGAGAAATCGTTTGCATATAATTTCTAATTTTTGTAAAAAAATAGTTTGGCCACCAGGGGGCGTAAATCTTAATTTCCGCTTCTGTTGTATTTGCAGCAAAAAATGAGCTTCTAAATTCTCGATTGAAAATAACGTCGTTTGTTGACCGATACTACTCATGTCGACAAACCTCTTAGGAAAATTTTCTTCTTGAAAAAGTGCATGGTTTCTACGCCAGGGGCGTAGATGTATATCTTATTTTTGTCAATATCTCTACTTCTAATAGTACGATTTGAAAAATTCTTCTTTGTTGGATAGTGTTTCCGATGCGAAATGTTTTTCCTATAAATTCAAAATTTTCAAGTAAATCACACACTTTCCGCTAGGGGGCGCAAAGGTAAATTGTGTTTTCTACGTTATTTCTGCTCCTAATGCTCTGATTTGAAAAATTCTTCCTGTATCGCATACAGGACCTGATGAAAATATTTTTCACACAATTTAAAATGTTTGGTAAAGAATGGTTTAGCCACCAGGGGTCATATGTGTTAATTTCTGCTTCTGAAGTATTTGTTGCAAAATCTGGGCTCCTGAAAACTGGACTAATTTTTTTCTTCGACCGATACTGCTTATACGGATAAACCTTTTGAGAATACTTTCTTCCTAAAATAATGCATGGTTTTCCCATCAGGGGACGTAAAGTCATATCTTATTTTTGTCGATATCTCTTTTTCTAAGAGTTCGTAAGCTCACGATTCCGTTTACAGCAATATCTGAGGGATTAAAAACCCGATTGAAAATCTTCTTTCTTTGGTCAGATCTATTGTTTTCTATACCGGTTCCATTGACTTTGAATAGCTTTGATAAATTTAATTTGCGTCAGAACGGATTCAAAAGACGTGCTTATTACAACCGAAAATTCGGTGTCAACTTTCTTGTTTAAATTAACGTCAGACTCACTTTTTCGGAATTTCTAGAAAAGAGCCAAGTCGGTAAGACGTACATAAATTATCACTGCTCGAGTAATGGCCGCGGTATGTGTTATTTCAGCAATGGAGCTTGAGACTTGCGCTGTTTTGATAACCGGTTGTACAATGGCCGTTCCATGAAAAACTGAGAGTAAAATCCCAAAAATTGAAGAAATATAGGTACAGCAAAATATATGTTATTCTTTCTCGAAGTATCTTCCCTCGGATGATATGCAACGGTCCCATCGTTCAGTCCACTTTTCAAAGCATGTGAGAAAAGCATTTTGTGGAAGCTGGTTTTGTGACCCCTGTACAACTTAATAACGTCAACATCTGTGTTGAATGTTGCGCCACGGAACTTCGCCTTCATCGTTAGAAACAACCAGAAATTGCAAGGGGCGAGGTCAGGACTGTAAGCAGGCTGTGGCATGATTTCAATACAGCTTTTCATAAGAAACTGTTGAACACATGCTGCCACATGAGGGAGGACGTTATCATGGTGTCGTCGCAGATGCTTCAAGACTGAAATGTAATACTTAGCATTGTCAGTAATTTGTGGGGGAACAGCATGTTGGAAGACTACACCTTTATGATCAAAGAAAATTATGATCATCACCTTCCCAGCTCATTTGGTTTATCGGACTTTTTTTGGAGGAAGCCAGCCTGTGTGTTTCCAGACACTCGTTGCGCGCTTCGTGAGGGAGTGGGAATAGTGAACCCATGTTTCATCGTCAGGAATTACTGTGTTGAGAAAGTTTGGATCCTTTGCAATCATTTGTTTCCACTCATCATATCCCTGAACTCTGGCTAACAATCGTTCTCTCGTCAAGTGATGAGGTAATCAGCTGGAACACACACGATGCAGCAGTAATTTCTCCCGTAGAATGCGGAATGCCGACGTTTTTGAAATATTAGTTATTGCCGCGATATCTTCACACGCCAATTTTCGATCTTCTTGCAAGATTGCTGAAACAGTGTTAACAATTAGCTCCGTATCAACACTTTCAAGTCGATCGGGCCTAAGAGCGAGTTCTGCCGACAAACGCCCTTTCTTGAAATCATGGTGCCATCTAAAAATCGTTGGCTCACCCAAATATTTATCTTTGTAAGCGTTTTTCATTAAATCAACTGTTTCTGGAGCCGTTTTAACTAAACGTTAGCAAAAAATTTATCGCACAACGCATTTCACTTCTTAACTCTTAATCGCTCACCTCCATAGCTGTATGACGAAATGCAGGCGTACCTTAAATAACTGCGCAATAACAAAACCAGAATCGTATGCCACGGTTATTAACCGTTGCCATAGATACTTCTTTAATTCATTTGGTCGTCTGAGTGGTTATTTTTCCCATTCGCAATGTTGCCACTCAAAAAAATTACTCTCAGTTTTTATGGAACGGCCTTTGTAATAGTTCCAAAGCCGAGCTACTTGTGGTTGCCGATGCGTTCTTTACAATATCTGACTTGCTGTAATTGCTCATAGTTCTTCACTTAAATCAGCTGTTTGTGTCAGCTAATTCAAGTGTAGAAACTTTGATTTTGACAAGGTCAAATAAAGAAAGGCACGATAAGTTCTGATTAGCTCATTTATTTTCTTTTGTCTTCTGTAACTACAGATAAGAACTCAGTTAGGACGTGATAACCAGCATGATTACCTAAGCCTATTAGGATTCTTTCGTCCCTAATGTATAACCAATGGTTCCAGATAAGGAAGAGAACCAATGCCATACGAAAGAAAACAATATCCATGTCTGCCTAGGGATTTGAGTGCAATCAAAGGAGCAAAAGTAGCCTCAAACTCGCTCTCTTAACCACTTGACTATAGATGACATTCATGATATATTTAGTATCCTAAAATCTAACGAATGATGATTTATGATGCAGCATAGTGTAAGTATTTTTAGAAGATATCTTCCTCTTTTAGTTGCTGGGGACCATTTCCCGCGCACGGGTGATCACTGATTGTACTCAGTCCCTACTCGAATTGACATGTATGAGAGATGACAGTAAGACAACGATATTTTCCTCCACAAACGTGGATACAGGAGTCTCGTATACTTGATCTACCAATGGAGTACACATTCCTTTCGTCTGAAATCTGCTTTACCAGGGACGTCGATAGAGTAACATTATTGGGTTGGACGGGAGATAAACAGGGCTTAATTTTTTTTCATGCCTTGTACTCATCCCATCTCTCCTCTTCCGCAATGAAAAAATAAATAAAACTTAAAAATTAAAAAAAAATGTGTCACTTTTAAATAAATTGCATTTTAAATTTAAAGTAAATAAATAAATCTAATTTTACTTACAAAAAATGCAACCCAGCTTAGTTGAGAGAGTGAGATACAGATAGAGACATAGTGTGAAAACATGTCCGTGACCGATATCGAAATCGCGCCCCCTCACTAAAGAATAAGTTGCTCTCCCAACTAAGGTACACTGACGGAATGTGTAGCTGCAAATTTGTCGTCTTGACACGTACTTTACCTCTGCAGTACGTCACATCACTTGTTTTTTTTTTTTTTTTTCTTTTTTTTAGCGAAGTAGGGATTTTTTAGTAATTGCAAACGATATGTGGAACAAACATCACTCATTTTTCGAAGTACCCAACGGGCAGTAGATCCATTTTTACGTTCGGGTGCCAGTTGAAAACACAGATTTGTCCGTGACGGTCGAAACCGCACCTCCTCACTCTGGAGTAAATTGCTCTCCCAACTAAGCTACACGGACAAATTGTATAGCTGCAGATTTGTCGCGTGGACAAGTGCTTACGTCACAATAGACAAAAAGAAACAGGTTGACAGACAACAGAGAGAGAGAGAGAGAGAGAGAGAGCAACTCGTCGCAGAGTGAGAAAACTAGCCCTGCAACACCAAATTTAGCGTACGACCCCACAACATCTCTGAGCGTCCAGTTGATCGATCTCCGCGTACACGAGATGCACACAGTATTACCAACTCCAACTAAGGTACACGGAAAAGAAATTATAGCTGGGAAGTAAAAAAATATACGAAGCGCATTATACATCCGATGATCCTCGGGACGTGTCCTTTTTTTTTTTTTTTTTTTTTTTTTTTTTTTGATTGGTGGTTTAACGACCACCGTGAGCAACTCAATGGGCTATAAGCAGTCGCCCGTCACTAATTTAGGGTCACTGGTTCAAGGGAATGGAGAGAGCCAGTGCCATAAGACAAACACAACATCCATACCTCACCGGGATCCGAACCCGGACCCCTTTTGGACGAGTGATCAGAGGCCATCGCTTAGACCACTGCGCCACCGGGGGTGGCCGGGACGTGTCCTTAAGAAAGATAAGGACACGTCCCGTAGCATGTAATGGTCAAATGTAAATTCTCCATTGACTTTTTTTCTCATCTTTTTCCCTTCATTTTTTGACATTGATCATTGATTTAAAATAATAATATTCCGAACTTTAAAGGTAAGAAATTTATTTTTTGTTTTATCTTTTGTGGGTTTAACGGTCACCATGGGCAACTCAGTAAGCTGCAAGTAGTCTCGTGTTGCTGACTTAGGGCCACTGGTTCCAGGTAAGGGGAGAGCCAGTGCCGTAAGACAAACACAACTTCCATGCCTCACCGGGATTCGAACCCAGACACATCTTGAACGAATGATCATAAGCTAGCGCTGAGCCACAGAGGCGGCATTTTTTGGTTTAGAAATATTTTTTTTTTTTTTACTGAAACGAACAAATTATTTGTAGGTAAAGGTAAGATGATTAGGGGGGGCTTCAGCCACCTATGAAATGGTCCAGCTGCGCTCCTTGGTTTTACCATCTTCAATGTAGAGGAATCCTGCTAGTTTTTTTTTTATTTTTGGAAGTCATTTTCACACAACACATTCGCTGAGACGTCAGTTTTTTATAGGCACACCTGCATCCGTCACATAAATATATCTCTTTAACAGGTAAAACGGCAAGTGAGATCCGCGTGTATTATTAATTAGGCTGTTCAACTCATCCAGCATCAGTTAGCATTCAGTTGAGGCCCAGGAATGTGAAAAAACGTCACCTGAGCGATTTTGAAAGTTGCGTGATTATTGGTTCCAGACGTACTGGGTCGAGCGCGTCCCAAACGACCGACTTTCTGTGTTTTTCACGCACTTCAGTACAAAGGGTTTACTATGAGTAGCGCAGCACGCGGAAAACTTCCAGCAATCAGAGATCCCATAGATAAAACTGCTAGTGGATCAAAAGGAGCCTTGCGAGAATCGTGTAAGCAAACAGATCAGTCACAACCGGACAAATCACTGCAGAATCCAACACTGATGTGCCGAGGGACATTGCCGAATGCACTAGGTATTGCTTCATGTCTTAAATTGTGTACAACGGATAACCACCAGTATCCGTTCATCCTCTTTGATTCACCAGCTGTTCCCGTCAACAGAATTGAGGATTTCTGAAAAAATTTGCGCATTGCATCATTCACGATAAGCACTGGTGGGTGAAAAGCCAAGAAGAATAGCCGTTTGGGAGATTCTCGAGCCAGCACTATTGGCGTCAACTATCAGTCCACCTTCAAAGTATCTCAGATCACTCGTTTTGCCCATTCATACCCTCAACAGAAAGTTAGCTTATTCCCGACGAGCTGGTCTACTTAATTTACACCACCCACCAAGCCCACTTGCGGTCTTACGTGTTGCAGTTAAATTTCATGGGGAGAGGTCTGGGGGTTCCTAATAAATTGGCATCTCGGTGTATCTGTCAGAAAAATTCAGCTTGCTTCACGGCATACCTGTACTTTGGCATTACGTTTTCCGAAGCTTGTAATTTAGTTAAAGTAGAAACACAATGAAAAATCACGATGCGATGAAATCTAGAGGAGAACGCGTACATGATGCGGGAAATTATGGATGCGAAAGGGAGTATTGAAAGCAAACAGATCCGCTTCAAGCTATTGTGGTTAGAAGACTGAAATTTGAAGAAAACGGACCGGGGCATATTCATGAACTCAGAAATGCGATGTATACGCTAATTTAACCTTCCTTTTGAGTTGATGTATTCTTATGTTCATTTGGTTTATTCTCGCTAAACGTTTTTCTAAACTTAACGCCACTTATTCCCGACCGATAAACTGGTAACCCTAACAATAGGTAACCCTAACATAAGGTCAGAAGTCAATGACATATACACTCAACGTCAAAAAAATAGTTGCACCCAGAAGGACGTGCCGAATCGCAAGGCTATTCGGAACCCTAACAATAGGTCAGAAGTCAATGACATATACACTCAACGACAAAAAAATAGTTGCACCCAGAAGGACGTGCCGAATCGCAATGCTATTCGGAACCCTAACAATAGGTCAGAAGTCAATGACATATACACTCAGCGTCAAAAAAAATAGTTGCACACAGAAGGACGTGCCGAATTGCAATGCTATTCGGAACCCTAACAATAGGTCAGAAGACAATGACATATACACTCAACGTCAAAAAAATAGTTGCACCCAGAAGGACGTGCCGAATCGCAAATGCTATTCGGAACCCTAACAATAGGTCAGAAGACAATGACATATACACTCAACGACAAAAAAATAGTTGCACCCAGAAGGACGTGCCGAATCGCAATGCTATTCGGAACCCTAACAATAGGTCAGAAGTCAATGACATATACACTCAGCGTCAAAAAAATAGTTGCACACAGAAGGACGTGCCGAATTGCAATGCTATTCGGAACCCTAACAATAGTTCAGAAGACAATGACATATACACTCAACGTCAAAAAAATAGTTGCACCCAGAAGGACGTGCCGAATCGCAATGCTATTCGGAACCCTAACAATAGGTCAGAAGTCAATGACATATACACTCAACGACAAAAAAATAGTTGCACCCAGAAGGACGTGCCGAATCGCAATGCTATTCGGAACCCTAACAATAGGTCAGAAGTCAATGACATATACACTCAGCGTCAAAAAAATAGTTGCACACAGAAGGACGTGCCGAATTGCAATGCTATTCGGAACCCTAACAATAGTTCAGAAGACAATGACATATACACTCAACGTCAAAAAAATAGTTGCACCCAGAAGGACGTGCCGAATCGCAATGCTATTCGGAACCCTAACAATAGGTCAGAAGTCAATGACATATACACTCAACGACAAAAAAATAGTTGCACCCAGAAGGACGTGCCGAATCGCAATGCTATTCGGAACCCTAACAATAGGTCAGAAGTCAATGACATATACACTCAGCGTCAAAAAAATAGTTGCACACAGAAGGACGTGCCGAATTGCAATGCTATTCGGAACCCTAACAATAGTTCAGAAGACAATGACATATACACTCAACGTCAAAAAAATAGTTGCACCCAGAAGGACGTGCCGAATCGCAATGCTATTCGGAACCCTAACAATAGGTCAGAAGTCAATGACATATACACTCAACGTCAAAAAAATAGTTGCACCCAGAAGGACGTGCCGAATCGCAATGCTATTCGGAACCCTAACAATAGGTCAGAAGTCAATGACATATACACTCAGCGTCAAAAAAAATAGTTGCACACAGAAGGACGTGCCGAATCGCAATGCTATTCGGAACCCTAACAATAGTTCAGAAGTCAATGACATATACACTCAACGTCAAAAAAATAGTTGCACCCAGAAGGACGTGCCGAATCGCAATGCTATTCGGAACCCTAACAATAGGTCAGAAGTCAATGACATATACACTCAGCGTCAAAAAAATAGTTGCACACAGAAGGACGTGCCGAATCGCAATGCTATTCGGAACCCTAACAATAGTTCAGAAGTCAATGACATATACACTCAACGTCAAAAAAATAGTTGCACCCAGAAGGACGTGCCGAATCGCAATGCTATTCGGAACCCTAACAATAGGTCAGAAGTCAATGACATATACACTCAACGACAAAAAAATAGTTGCACCCAGAAGGACGTGCCGAATCGCAATGCTATTCGGAACCCTAACAATAGGTCAGAAGTCAATGACATATACACTCAGCGTCAAAAAAATAGTTGCACACAGAAGGACGTGCCGAATTGCAATGCTATTCGGAACCCTAACAATAGTTCAGAAGACAATGACATATACACTCAACGTCAAAAAAATAGTTGCACCCAGAAGGACGTGCCGAATCGCAATGCTATTCGGAACCCTAACAATAGGTCAGAAGTCAATGACATATACACTCAACGTCAAAAAAAATAGTTGCACCCAGAAGGACGTGCCGAATCGCAATGCTATTCGGAACCCTAACAATAGGTCAGAAGTCAATGACATATACACTCAGCGTCAAAAAAAAAATAGTTGCACACAGAAGGACGTGCCGAATCGCAATGCTATTCGGAACCCTAACAATAGGTCAGAAGTCAATGACATATACACTCAGCGTCAAAAAAATAGTTGCACACAGAAGGACGTGCCGAATTGCAATGCTATTCGGAACCCTAACAATAGGTCAGAAGTCAATGACATATACACTCAGCGTCAAAAAAATAGTTGCACACAGAAGGACGTGCCGAATTGCAATGCTATTCGGAACCCTAACAATAGTTCAGAAGACAATGACATATACACTCAACGTCCAAAAAATAGTTGCACCCAGAAGGACGTGCCGAATCGCAATGCTATTCGGAACCCTAACAATAGGTCAGAAGTCAATGACATATACACTCAACGTCAAAAAAATAACTGCACCCAGAAGGACGTGCCGAATCGCAATGCTATTCGGAACCCTAACAATAGGTCAGAAGTCAATGACATATACACTCAGCGTCAAAAAAAAAATAGTTGCACACAGAAGGACGTGCCGAATCGCAATGCTATTCGGAACCCTAACAATAGTTCAGAAGTCAATGACATATACACTCAACGTCAAAAAAATAGTTGCACACAGAAGGACGTGCCGAATCGCAATGCTATTCGGAACCCTAACAATAGGTCAGAAGTCAATGACATATACACTCAGCGTCAAAAAAATAGTTGCACACAGAAGGACGTGCCGAATCGCAATGCTATTCGGAACCCTAACAATAGTTCAGAAGTCAATGACATATACACTCAACGTCAAAAAAATAGTTGCACCCAGAAGGACGTGCCGAATCGCAATGCTATTCGGAACACTAACAATAGGTCAGAAGTCAATGACATATACACTCAACGTCAAAAAAATAGTTGCACCCAGAAGGACGTGCCGAATCGCAATGCCATTCGGAACCCTAACAATAGGTCAGAAGTCAATGACATATACACTCAACGTCAAAAAAATAGTTGCACCCAAAAGGACGTGCCGAATCGCAATGCTATTCGGAACCCTAACAATAGGTCAGAAGTCAATGACATATACACTCAACGTCAAAAAAATAGTTGCACCCAGAAGGACGTGCCGAATCGCTATGCTATTCGGAACCCTAACAATAGGTCAGAAGTCAATGACATATACACTCAGCGTCAAAAAATAGTTGCACACAGAAGGACGTGCCGAATCGCAATGCTATTCGGAACCCTAACAATAGGTCAGAAGTCAATGACATATACACTCAACGTCAAAAAAATAGTTGCACCCAGAAGGACGTGCCGAATCGCAATGCTATTCGGAACCCTAACAATAGGTCAGAAGTCAGTGACATATACACTCAACGTCAAAAAAATAGTTGCACCCAGAAGGACGTGCCGAATCGCAATGCTATTCGGAACCCTAACAATAGGTCAGAAGTCAATGACATATACACTCAGCGTCAAAAAAATAGTTGCACACAGGAGGACGTGCCGAATTGCAATGCTATTCGGAACCCTAACAATAGGTCAGAAGTCAATGACATATACACTCAGCGTCAAAAAAATAGTTGCACACAGAAGGACGTGCCGAATCGCAATGCTATTCGGAACCCTAACAATAGGTCAGAAGTCAATGACATATACACTCAACGTCAAAAAATAGTTGCACCCAGAAGGACGTGCCGAATTGCAATGCTATTCGGAACCCTAACAATAGGTCAGAAGTCAATGACATATACACTCAGCGTCAAAAAAATAGTTGCACCCAGAAGGACGTGCCGAATCGCAATGCCATTCGGAACCCTAACAATAGGTCAGAAGTCAATGACATATACACTCAGCGTCAAAAAAATAGTTGCACCCAGAAGGACGTGCCGAATCGCAATGCTATTCGGAACCCTAACAATAGGTCAGAAGTCAATGACATATACACTCAGCGTCAAAAAAAATAGTTGCACACAGAAGGACGTGCCGAATCGCTATGCTATTCGAACCCTAACAATAGGTCAGAAGTCAATGACATATACACTCAGCGTCAAAAAAATAGTTGCACCCAGAAGGACGTGCCGAATCGCAATGCTATTCGGAACCCTAACAATAGGTCAGAAGTCAATGACATATACACTCAACGTCAAAAAAATAGTTGCACCCAGAAGGACGTGCCGAATCGCAATGCTATTCGATCAGAAGAAGACATATACACTCAAGAGTCAGAAGTCAGAAGTCAATGACATATACACTCAACGTCAAAAAAATAGTTGCACACAGAAGGACGTGCCGAATCGCAATGCTATTCGGAACCCTAACAATAGGTCAGAAGTCAATGACATATACACTCAACGTCAAAAAAATAGTTGCACCCAGAAGGACGTGCCGAATCGCAATGCTATTCGGAACCCTAACAATAGGTCAGAAGTCAATGACATATACACTCAACGTCAAAAAAATAGTTGCACCCAGAAGGACGTGCCGAATCGCAATGCCATTCGGAACCCTAACAATAGGTCAGAAGTCAATGACATATACACTCAACGTCAAAAAAATAGTTGCACCCAGAAGGACGTGCCGAATCGCAATGCTATTCGGAACCCTAACAATAGGTCAGAAGTCAATGACATATACACTCAACGTCAAAAAAATAGTTGCACCCAGAAGGACGTGCCGAATCGCAATGCTATTCGGAACCCTAACAATAGGTCAGAAGTCAATGACATATACACTCAACGTCAAAAAAATAGTTGCACCCAGAAGGACGTGCCGAATCGCAATGCTATTCGGAACCCTAACAATAGGTCAGAAGTCAATGACATATACACTCAACGTCAAAAAAATAGTTGCACCCAGAAGGACGTGCCGAATCGCAATGCTATTCGGAACCCTAACAATAGGTCAGAAGTCAGTGACATATACACTCAACGTCAAAAAAATAGTTGCACCCAGAAGGACGTGCCGAATCGCAATGCTATTCGGAACCCTAACAATAGGTCAGAAGTCAATGACATATACACTCAACGTCAAAAAATAGTTGCACCCAGAAGGACGTGCCGAATTGCAATGCTATTCGGAACCCTAACAATAGGTCAGAAGTCAATGACATATACACTCAGCGTCAAAAAAATAGTTGCACCCAGAAGGACGTGCCGAATCGCAATGCCATTCGGAACCCTAACAATAGGTCAGAAGTCAATGACATATACACTCAGCGTCAAAAAAATAGTTGCACCCAGAAGGACGTGCCGAATCGCAATGCTATTCGGAACCCTAACAATAGGTCAGAAGTCAATGACATATACACTCAGCGTCAAAAAAAATAGTTGCACACAGAAGGACGTGCCGAATCGCTATGCTATTCGGAACCCTAACAATAGGTCAGAAGTCAATGACATATACACTCAGCGTCAAAAAAATAGTTGCACCCAGAAGGACGTGCCGAATCGCAATGCTATTCGGAACCCTAACAATAGGTCAGAAGTCAATGACATATACACTCAACGTCAAAAAAATAGTTGCACCCAGAAGGACGTGCCGAATCGCAATGCTATTCGGAACCCTAACAATAGGTCAGAAGTCAGTGACATATACACTCAACGTCAAAAAAATAGTTGCACACAGAAGGACGTGCCGAATTGCAATGCTATTCGGAACCCTAACAATAGGTCAGAAGTCAATGACATATACACTCAGCGTCAAAAAAATAGTTGCACACAGAAGGACGTGCCGAATCGCAATGCTATTCGGAACCCTAACAATAGGTCAGAAGTCAATGACATATACACTCAACGTCAAAAAATAGTTGCACCCAGAAGGACGTGCCGAATTGCAATGCTATTCGGAACCCTAACAATAGGTCAGAAGTCAATGACATATACACTCAGCGTCAAAAAAATAGTTGCACCCAGAAGGACGTGCCGAATCGCAATGCCATTCGGAACCCTAACAATAGGTCAGAAGTCAATGACATATACACTCAGCGTCAAAAAAATAGTTGCACCCAGAAGGACGTGCCGAATCGCAATGCCATTCGGATCCCTAACAATAGGTCAGAAGTCAATGACATATACACTCAGCGTCAAAAAAATAGTTGCACACAGAAGGACGTGCCGAATCGCAATGCTATTCGGAACCCTAACAATAGTTCAGAAGTCAATGACATATACACTCAACGTCAAAAAAATAGTTGCACCCAGAAGGACGTGCCGAATCGCAATGCTATTCGGAACCCTAACAATAGGTCAGAAGTCAATGACATATACACTCAACGTCAAAAAATTAGTTGCACCCAGAAGGACGTGCCGAATCGCAATGCTATTCGGAACCCTAACAATAGGTCAGAAGTCAATGACATATACACTCAACGTCAAAAAAATAGTTGCACCCAGAAGGACGTGCCGAATCGCAATGCCATTCGGAACCCTAACAATAGGTCAGAAGTCAATGACTAATACACTCAACGTCAAAAAAATAGTTGCACCCAGAATGACGTGCCGAATCGCAATGCTATTCGGAACCCTAACAATAGGTCAGAAGTCAATGACATATACACTCAGCGTCAAAAAATTAGTTGCACACAGAAGGACGTGCTGAATCGCAATGCCATTCGGAACCCTAACAATAGGTCAGAAGTCAATGACATATACACTCAACGTCAAAAAAATAGTTGCACCCAGAAGGACATGCCGAATCGCAATGCTATTCGGAACCCTAACAATAGGTCAGAAGTCAATGACATATACACTCAACGTCAAAAAATAGTTGCACCCAGAAGGACGTGCCGAATCGCAATGCTATTCGGAACCCTAACAATAGGTCAGAAGTCAATGACATATACACTCAACGTCAAAAAAATAGTTGCACCCAGAAGGACGTGCCGAATCGCAATGCTATTCGGAACCCTAACAATAGGTCAGAAGTCAATGACATATACACTCAACGTCAAAAAAATAGTTGCACCCAGAAGGACGTGCCCAATCGCAATGCCATTCGGAACCCTAAGAATAGGTCAGAAGTCAATGACATATACACTCAACGTCAAAAAAATAGTTGCACCCAGAAGGACGTGCCGAATCGCAATGCTATTCGGAACCCTAACAATAGGTCAGAAGTCAATGACATATACACTCAGCGTCAAAAAAATAGTTGCACACAGAAGGACGTGCCGAATCGCAATGCTATTCGGAACCCTAACAATAGGTCAGAAGTCAATTACATATACACTCAACGTCAAAAAAATAGTTGCACCCAGAAGGACGTGCCGAATCGCAATGCTATTCGGAACCCTAACAATAGGTCAGAAGTCAATGACATATACACTCAACGTCAAAAAAATAGTTGCACCCAGAAGGACGTGCCGAATTACAATGCTATTCGGAACCCTAACAATAGGTCAGAAGTCAATGACATATACACTCAACGTCAAAAAAATAGTTGCACCCAGAAGGACGTGCCGAATCGCAATGCTATTCGGAACCCTAACAATAGGTCAGAAGTCAATGACATATACACTCAGCGTCAAAAAAATAGTTGCACACAGAAGGACGTGCCGAATCGCAATGCTATTCGGAACCCTAACAATAGTTCAGAAGTCAATGACATATACACTCAACGTCAAAAAAATAGTTGCCCCCAGAAGGACGTGCCGAATCGCAATGCTATTCGGAACCCTAACAATAGGTCAGAAGTCAATGACATATACACTGAACGTCAAAAAAATAGTTGCACCCAGAAGGACGTGCCGAATCGCAATGCTATTCGGAACCCTAACAATAGTTCAGAAGTCAATGACATATACACTCAACGTCAAAAAAATAGTTGCACCCAGAAGGACGTGCCGAATCGCAATGCTATTCGGAACCCTAACAATAGGTCAGAAGTCAATGACATATACACTCAACGTCAAAAAATAGTTGCACCCAGAAGGACGTGCCGAATCGCAATGCTATTCGGAACCCTAACAATAGGTCAGAAGTCAATGACATATATACTCAACGTCAAAAAAATAGTTGCACCCAGAAGGACGTGCCGAATCGCAATGCTATTCGGAACCCTAACAATAGGTCAGAAGTCAATGACTAATACACTCAACGTCAAAAAAAATAGTTGCACCCAGAATGACGTGCCGAATCGCAATGCTATTCGGAACCCTAACAATAGGTCAGAAGTCAATGACATATACACTCAGCGTCAAAAAATTAGTTGCACACAGAAGGACGTGCCGAATCGCAATGCCATTCGGAACCCTAACAATAGGTCAGAAGTCAATGACATATACACTCAACGTCAAAAAAATAGTTGCACCCAGAAGGACATGCCGAATCGCAATGCTATTCGGAACCCTAACAATAGGTCAGAAGTCAATGACATATACACTCAACGTCAAAAAAATAGTTGCACCCAGAAGGACGTGCCGAATCGCAATGCTATTCGGAACCCTAACAATAGGTCAGAAGTCAATGACATATACACTCAACGTCAAAAAAATAGTTGCACCCAGAAGGACGTGCCGAATCGCAATGCTATTCGGAACCCTAACAATAGGTCAGAAGTCAATGACATATACACTCAACGTCAAAAAAATAGTTGCACCCAGAAGGACGTGCCCAATCGCAATGCCATTCGGAACCCTAAGAATAGGTCAGAAGTCAATGACATATACACTCAACGTCAAAAAAATAGTTGCACCCAGAAGGACGTGCCGAATCGCAATGCTATTCGGAACCCTAACAATAGGTCAGAAGTCAATGACATATACACTCAACGTCAAAAAAATAGTTGCACCCAGAAGGACGTGCCGAATCGCAATGCTATTCGGAACCCTAACAATAGGTCAGAAGTCAATGACATATACACTCAACGTCAAAAAATAGTTGCACCCAGAAGGACGTGCCGAATCGCAATGCCATTCGGAACCCTAACAATAGGTCAGAAGTCAATGACATATACACTCAACGTCAAAAAAATAGTTGCACCCAGAAGGACGTGCCGAATCGCAATGCTATTCGGAACCCTAACAATAGGTCAGAAGTCAATGACATATACACTCAGCGTCAAAAAAATAGTTGCACACAGAAGGACGTGCCGAATCGCAATGCTATTCGGAACCCTAACAATAGTTCAGAAGTCAATGACATATACACTCAACGTCAAAAAAATAGTTGCACCCAGAAGGACGTGCCGAATCACTATGCTATTCGGAACCCTAACAATAGGTCAGAAGTCAATGACATATACACTCAACGTCAAAAAAATAGTTGCACCCAGAAGGACGTGCCGAATCGCAATGCTATTCGGAACCCTAACAATAGGTCAGAAGTCAATGACATATACACTCAGCGTCAAAAAAATAGTTGCACACAGAAGGACTTGCCGAATCGCAATGCTATTCGGAACCCTAACAATAGTTCAGAAGTCAATGACATATACACTCAGCGTCAAAAAAATAGTTGCACCCAGAAGGACGTGCCGAATCGCAATGCTATTCGGAACCCTAACAATAGGTCAGAAGTCAATGACATATACACTCAGCGTCAAAAAAATAGTTGCACACAGAAGGACGTGCCGAATCGCAATGCTATTCGGAACCCTAACAATAGGTCAGAAGTCAATGACATATACACTCAGCGTCAAAAAAATAGTTGCACACAGAAGGACGTGCCGAATCGCAATGCTATTCGGAACCCTAACAATAGGTCAGAAGTCAATGACATATACACTCAACGTCAAAAAAACAGTTGCACCCGGAAGGACGTGCCGAATCGCAATGCTATTCGGAACCCTAACAATAGGTCAAAAGTCAATGACATATAGACTCAACGTCAAAAAAATAGTTGCACCCAGTCGGACGTGCCGAATCGCAATGCTATTTGGAAGGAAGCTGAAGGTTGCCAGGAACAATAAATGATTAAACATGAAGACTGACATGGGCAATATTTATTCAGCTATACGCCAATAAGTAGAGTCACTCAGTATGGCGTCGGGCCGCCATATTAGCACACACAGCATGCCAGACGTCTCGACATGGAGTTGTGCAGGTTCCTAATGTTGTCCTGGGATAAGCCATCACATGCAGCTTGAATCTTCTCACGCTGTTTCTGCAGATTGTGCGGTAGGGGTGGAGCGTGGACAGCGCGTCCAATAGCATCACACACATTTTCAATCGGCTATAAGTCTGGAGATGCGGCTGGCCATGGAAGAGTGTCAGTGCCTTGAAGGCAAGCTCCTGAGACCTCAGCAGTATGCGGACGAGCGTTGTCTTGTTGAAAAATCGCACCGGAGCGAGCGTTCAGAAAAGGTAGGTCCACCGGTTGCAGGACCTCACTAACGTAACGTTGGCCAGTCAAAGTGCCTGTAATTAACACCAAAGGTGATCTGGCATCGTAGGCAATTGTACTCCTCATCATGGCACAAGGCCTCCTACACGTGTGACGCCCGACAACAAACCGTTCATCTTAGCGCAGACGACGGTGCCTCCACACACGGATTAGTTGGACGTCTCCTCCAAGACAAAAGCGGAACTCGTCACTGAAGATCACCCGCTGCCAGGCTGAGTGGCTCCATGACAGTCTGGCACGACACCATTGCAGTCTTTGGCGACGATGCAATGGTGTTAAAGGCAATCGTCGTAACGGTCTGTGTGCGTGTAGTCCTACATCGTGCAGCCGTCTGCCAATGGTGCTAGCACTAATCGGACGGTGCATGGGGGCCCCCACTGCTCGCTAAATATCAGCAATCGTGGCTGTTGGGTCACTCCGCGCATGTCGGACAACCCGTAAGTCTTCTCTCTCTCCGTGTTTCGTCTAGGTATCCCTAGACCATTCCTGTCGCTGCTGCGTGCTTCGTTCTGTCCACTGCCGCCAGCAGTGCGCTATGGTGATATCCACACGACCAGTATGACGCGCAATATCTGTAATAAGACCACCCCGCTTCCCGGAGCTCGACGATGCGGCTCCTCTAGAACTCCTTCAGCTGCTCGAATTGCTTCCGAACTTTTCCCCGAGGCGCACGTCACTTGCAGAACATGCAACCAACACAACAGCTTGAGTCAGAATGGCAAGCACCCGCAACGGCACGACTTTATATAGCCAGTCAGGTACAGAGCTACGACCTCTCTTTGCTTGCGTCTCATGCGCGGCAGATCCTGATACTTGAATCACTTACATGCCTCACGATGTCAAACCTACCCACCAAGTTTCATTCCTGTTGGTTGCTTTCTTGCAACTACACTCACGGGTGATGAAATTTGCGCACCTAGAAGATAACATGCTACCACCGCGAAACTTTGCAAATAGCTAGAGTGCGTGCTGGCATGCAAATGGCCCACGATTGGTGAGGGTCCGCATAATCGCACACCCTGTGGTGGCACTGCAAACATTAACCGGCAGCCTTATAAACCGGCGTGTAGTCGATGCCTCATGAAAGCGAGAACCACCGGCCGATGCAGGCAAAAGTACAGAGTGACAAGTATTCCGGGTAGACGCCAGAGACGTCGATTTACGGAACTTATGGACTTTGAGAGAGGCCTGATCATCGGGCTTGAAACAGCATTGTGGTCGGCGCGACGTACAGCTCGCCACGTGGATCGTTCTGACCATACCGTCAGACTGTGTTGAGAGCAGTGGACACGTGACGGCACTACCACATGGCGGAGCGGCTCCAGACGGACCACCGGTAGAGAGGATCGATGGATCATGCGCCAGGCACGAACGGATCCCACGGGGACCCGCTCCACTATACAGACAGATGCAGCAGCTCCTTTGTGCCCATGAACCATTTTTCAACGCCTCGCGGAAGCGAATCTGCTATACCAGCGCCAGTTACGTGTGCTGCCATTAACACCTGCACATCGCTGGCTCTGTTTGCAGTGGTGCCAGTGCAGAGCGATGTGGAACGCTAGAGACGGGCTACGTGTGGTATTTAGCAATGGCTGCCGCTTCATTTTGGAGAGAGATGACCGTCGTGTCCGGGTGTGGAGATCCCCGGGTCAACGGCACAATCCCGCCCTCGCTATCGAGCGCCACACCTCCCCCACTGCAGGCATTATGGTCTGGAGAGCCATAGCCTACGGTAGCCGATGAATTCTAGTAGTGGTACGTGGATCATTGACGGGCCAGCGGTATGTGGATGAGATCCTACAGCTCCATGTGATCCCATTCCTGGCCAGGATTCCAGGCGCTCTTTACCAGCAGGATAATGCCCGCCCGCACACAGCTCAGGTTGCCCAGGACTGCCTACGTCCAGACACTTCCATGGCATGCCTGCTCCCCAGCCAGGTCCTTTATCGAACATGTGTGGGACCAGTTGAAACGCCAGCTGCCGCCGTGCCGCACTATCCGGGATTTGGAGCACACCTTCCAAGACGTGTGGGTCAGTCTGCCGCAGGACAACACCAGGAGTTTGTTCGCCTCCACGCCGGACCGTATTGCAGCATGTATCGCCGCAGGACGCGGTGCGACTCGCTATTGAAGATGACCGGACTGCGTGTCAGAGATTCCTCTGTCATTGTCCTGCAGCTCTGTTTTTGCCATCATGTGTATCCTTCATCTGCATCATTACTTCAATAAAATTTTAGTTCTATTCGATGCTTCCTTCTTCGTGCGCAAATTTTATTTTCCGTGAGTGTATTTTTTTGACGATGAGTTTACTTAAGTTTGAGATAAGAGCAGCTGTTTTGAATGTCTCTTTCTCACTTTGTTTTTCATATTACTGCGTTTTGACTCTCACGATGTTTAACGATCGCTATGTTTTGAGTTACTATGATTTATTGTTTATGATTGTACAAAATCAAGCGCCTGTTGTGTACTGCTGAATACAGATAAAACTGTGTTGTACTTGGATATTTTCTGAGGTCAAGTTATATTGATTAAGTGAAGTGTCTGAAAAGTGACATACTTTTTGATAAATGCTAAGAAAGACATGGATTTTATAAGCACCCTCTTATGATTATACCTGGACGTTAATTGAACATTGAAGCTATATGGGTTCAACTTATGGATAAAAAACTCCGTGAGCATTAAGTGCAGTCTTACAGCAAAGCGAGGTTATTACGAGAAGTTTAAGCTTTTGGTGAGATAAGCTGTATAGTGCTTCACAGAAAAGTTTAAGATTAGGATAATAAACTATCTACCAACAAGTAATTAGACACCCCTGCAATCGACGATATCTGCGGTCTTGATACACGTCAGGGCCGCCGCCGTTCAATATCGTGTGGGAAACAACAACGCAACCAGACGCATGCATGATGCCATGCCGGCCGTTCGGAGCTCTCTGATTTCGAGAAAGGTGTAATCGTGTGGTATCACAGAAATGGCCGATCCATACGTGACATATCCAGCGAGTTGAATTACCCCAAATCGACAGTGGCCTACGTGATTGGCAAGTGGAAGATGAGAGGTGACTGTAGGAATGTGCCCCTACCCGGCAGACCCACAAAACTGGGAGTTAGAGACCGACGGGTGATGGCCAGAGAAATTCGGAAGAACCGCACCAAAGTTCGGCGGCGGTGGAATTATGCTATGGGGGTGTTTCTCTTGGTATGGCACGGGACCCTTGGTCGCAATTCCTGGTAGACTCAATGCCGAGACCTACTGCACCATTTTGGATGACCATGCGCTTTCTACGTTGTGGCAGTTTTATGGGGTGGACCCATGTTACTTTCAGGATGACAATGCCACCTGTCGTGCTGCGAGGTCCACCGTGGCTTGATATGTTGACAATGGGGTTAGTCGAATAGACTGGCATGCGCAGAGCCCGGACCTTAACCCTATCGAGCATCTCTGGGACGAGTTGGACCGTCGACTTAAGGGGTGCCCCCACCGTCCGAAATCGGTGAAGGAACTGACCTGTCTTCTCCAAGCCGAGTGAAAGAAAATACCGCTAGCCGTCGTACAACGCCTGATTGAGACTATGCCCCGGAGGGTCGCAGCTGTAATCGCCGCTCGTGGAGGCTCTACCAACTATTGAAGATGAATAAACTTCGATTTTCTTTGCTATCACAGGTGTCCAATTACTTGTTGGTAGATAGCGTAGTTACAACCTACAAATAACCCTTTGTTTAACCATTATCCTATATTGGCACCTGAAAGAAAAAGGATTCCCTGCCCTTGCGGATTGAAAAAAAAATATGTATATGTATGACGGTTCTTCCGTACGTAAAATAATAAGATCATCAGATCAGATCATATGCAGAGCATATTAGGAAGGGAGTGTCTGACCCCAGGTCTTAAACAACCGTCAGAAACAGGAAGCTAGGAGATTTGGGCTAGTGTGCCTAACAGGAAAGTGACACGGAAGCTAGGTAGAAAGGGGAGGAAGGCGCCCTTATTTATTACCGGGGGTCAGTACCCGAGGTCCAATGGCTTAAGGTGCCCATCCGACGCATGGCAGATATTTAGTGGTTTGAGCGTTCGTACCTACCTGGTATCAAAGTAAAATAATAAATAAATACTTCTGGAATGAAATGGTCCCTAAGTGTTTATGTCGTTTGGCACAGAACCTGCTGAGCGATTTCGTGTCACGCCTTTCTCAATGGGACGGGATATGTGACGTGTAAGTCAAATGAAAAATGAGGCGGCGAACAGCCTGCCGGCGTATTTCAATTGGGAAAACAGCTACTCTGGAATAGGAAGATGTGTGGTTCAAATTTCGCTGGCGACAGAGAAAGGTTATGGGACACCGGGTAGAAGAAGACGAGAGAGATCAAGAAAACAAAATGGCTGGATGAAGTGAGAGCTTGGCGGACCATGAACTAACTGAAATATTGGCCTTCAAGTGGTAAGAGAATAGAGGAAACCCGTCTTTGAATGGAAACTTCTCAAGAAGGAGAGGGAAACCAAGAAAGGACGGAGAGAATGGATGAGACGAGGATTGAAAAGCCTTGGATGAGACGAGGATTGAAAAGCCTTGGATGAGACGAGGATCAAGGAAACCCAACTTTGAATGGAAACTTCTGAAGATGGGGAGGAAAACCAAGAAAATACTGGATCGACGATGTGAGTGAAAGCTTTCCGAACTGAACTGTTGGCCTTTGAACGGTGAGAATAGAGGAAAGCCTTGGATCAGACGAGGATCGAGGAAACCCGCTTTTGAATGGAAACTTTCGAAAACGAAGAAGAAGCAGACCAAGAAAAAAATTGAATGGATGATGTAAATGAAAGATTAACAGACCATGCCCAAATTGAACTGTTGTTGGGCTTGAACAGGAGAGTATAGAGGAAAGCCTTGGCAAAAAAAAAAAAAAATAAAAAAAATAACATGATTTCATACAATTCTTCAAAACTTCGCAAACAGTGTTGTTCACTGTCCTGATGGCGCAGTGGTCTAAGCGCGCTGAAATATGATCATTCGTTAGAGAAAGGGTCCGGGTTCGAATCTCGTTGAGGCATGGATGTTGTGTTTGTCTTACGACACTGTCTCTCTCTTCCTGGGAACCAGTAGTCCTACATCAGGGACGGGCGACGATTGCTTGTAGCCGATTGAGTTGCTCACGATGGTCGTTAAACCTTCAATAATAAAAATAATAATAAAAAAGTACCGATCCGTGAGGTACTTCTGCGCAGATATATCTCCTTCTAGATTTGGTTCTGTTTAGTCTAATACAGAATTTTCTGTTGGTCACAAACGAGGAGATGATGTTAGCCGCCTCGCTGGCGCAGTGGTCTAAGAGCTGGCTTATGATCATTCGCCGAAGATGGGTCTGGGTTCGAATCCCGTGAGATATGGAGGTTGTGTTTGTCTTACAGCACTGTCTCTCTCGCTTAACTGGAACCAGTGTCGCTAAATTAAGGGCGGGAGACTGCTTATAGCCCATTAAGTTGCTCACGGCGATCGTTAGACCCACAGAATTTGAAACAAAAAATAACTTTTTTACATTTAGACGCTCCGATGGCGCAGTGGTCTATGCGATGGCTTCTGATCATTCGCCCAGAGAGAGGTCCAGGTTCGAATCCCGGGTAAGTCTTGAATGCGTGTGTTTGTCTTTCGGTACTGGCTTTCTCTGTTATTTGAAACTCTGGCATACACATGTTCGATCTGTACATTGATGATGTAAATGCTCTGCATAATTGTTGAACCCTGCGTCGCACAATACTGTATTTGGATGCATTCAAGATGCATGTGTTACCCAAGACCAATAAATAAGTTTTTTTAAACCTTCAGCTAAAAAAAAAAATCGATTTTACCTTGAGAAGCAGCGGATTTTGGCAAAAAGCTTTTCAGTATCTCGGTGCAGCTAGCGAAGAATTGTCTCTTACTTGCAATTTTATTTAATCTCCTTTACTATCATGGATCCGAAAAATGACAAGAGTGGAAGACATCATGATCAGAGTTAAATCCCTGAAATGACAATGGGCTGGACATACTGCCAGAAGAACAGACCATCGATGGACAGCCGAAATTTTAGATTGGATTCCAAGGGACAGGAAAAGACCCAGAAGAAGACCACATGGAGGATGGGTGGTGGATGAAATTCGAAAGTATGCGGGAGTGACATGGAGGAGACTGGCACAAGACAGACCGTTGTGGAGGAAACTTGGGGAGACCTTCGTCCAGCAGTGGATTGATAATGGTTGACAATGATGATGATGATGACTATCATGTTAACAAAAGTGTGAAGCAACCACTCTTTTTTTTTTTTTTTCTTTTGGTTGGAGGTTTAACGACGACCGTGAGCAACTCAGTGGATTAGAAGCAGTCCCCCTTCTCTAATTTAGGGTCACTGGTTCTAGGGAAGGGAGAGAGCCAGCGCCGTATGAGAAACACAACTGCCATGCTTCACCGGGATTCGAACCCGGATCCTTCTCGAACGAATGATCAGAAGCCGCCGTTAGACTTCTGAGCTACCACGGCGAC
The DNA here is from genome assembly GCA_039090855.1 of Macrothele yani. Classification (NCBI taxonomy): domain Eukaryota; kingdom Metazoa; phylum Arthropoda; class Arachnida; order Araneae; family Macrothelidae; genus Macrothele; species Macrothele yani. The sequence continues at coordinate 34,357,793 of CM077026.1, read as the reverse complement.
AGAGCAACCACTAACTAGTGGACTTCTTCATGTTGCTACGTTAGATTGAGCGTCACATGCTTTACTTTTGAACCTCCGCATGATATTTTTCGCCTAATACATTGAAAAATATCTGCAGTCTCTGTTTAAGGATGTCTTTGAATGAGTTTTGGGGTTCCTTTTCTGCAACAGATGGCGCAAAAATCAGTCCTTGGGCGTGGCTTTTACGCCTTAAGGGACTGTCCCAGAAGTTAGCGTCACCGAATCGCTGCAGACCTCGCCATATTTAGAACGGAAGCGGTATCTCGTTGGCTCCACAATGAAAAGACAAAATAAGCGCTGTTACTTTTTAACCAATAACGTTGTTTGGGGTGGAGCTTAGTAGGTAGGCGGAGTCTCTATAGCTCAAATTCAGGGTTTCTCTGCTAATGTACACAATTTCTCTTCAAAAATGAATGTACAGTAGGATTTCAGATGATTTATGGTAGACAAGATTCCAGTCTCACTTTTGTCCCCGTTCAATTATTTCTATTTGGCCTAGATAATTAAAACAATCAGACAGAAATTAGAGATTTGGTTTCTTCCTGACAAAAACAGTGCTAAGCTAACTTATATCTCTAAATCTAGCGGCCAAATTGGAATAATTTCGAGTCAGATAAATTGAATTTTAAAAGCAAATCTAACATTTTTTTTTTGGAATAATAACTGTGGCACATATTAGCTATAGGTCGGTTTTATTTGTGCTCAAAATTTCAAACACTGCAAAGCAATAGTCTTCGAGAAGATGTGTACAAAAAAATTTACATTGCAGATATACTGTAGGATAGAATTTCTCTTACACTCATTCAGCCTTAAGCAGTACAAATACATTTTTTCGGCTGTAGGAGGAATATTATTTCAGTAAACTGTTCTGTTAAATAACACATTTAACTCAAGGAAAGTTTGCCAATTGATTTTATCCAGACTTCATAGCGATATGTAGAAAATGAGCGTTTTAAGCAAAGTTGCTGCGCCACAAATTAAAGCAAACTACTTAGAGTTGAATAAAATAATGGCGTTGCAATGGGAGATGTAATATTCCTCTGCTCACCCAAAGTATTAATCAATCATTGTCAACACATTCCCAGCAATGCTTTCAGCAACCCATTAATCATTAGCTTCAAAGAGAACGTAACACCTGCTCGGACCTCGCCACATTACCAGACGAGAAAATGCTTGCTAGTGTAAACTAACCAAAGTATGTTAGCAACAATATTGCATCACTTTGGGTGTGCCTAAAGATAACGAGGAAAGTTTTTTGTTGCTGTTAATAAGTTTCGGGAAAATCCAAAAGTCTACAAAAATTCCGTTTTGCTCAGTGGAATTGTGTACACGTTTATCGATTTGTTCAGCGAAGTGGAAGTAAAAGAAGCATTATTTTTTTCACTCAGCCTACTTTCGTGAATACCTGTAGCTTAGGGTTTTTTTTTATGTTGTTTTTCTAAAACTAGTGATTTGGTTGCAGAGCAAATATAATGAAAACGGAAAGGATGTAAGTGAATTTTCAAATGAAATGGGCCCAACATTTGACAAAAGTGTAAAATCTTAAAACTATTTCAAAATATGCAACGAGTAATGTTTTGAATAGAGCAAATATCTTATACTTTACTTTTCAATTCCGCTTTTGTACATCATAGCATCGTAAACTAAAACGGAAACCAACGCCTATTTGCGGCAAAGTTTACATACACTGGCGTTCAAAAAATAAGGACGAGACGGTTTTTCGAATGTAACGTCGTGCAAAAGTGCTCCACATAGACTCAAATCATACCATAAGATCCCCAAGATGTAAGAATATGGGACAAGTGAGCAAAACCGTCCAAACAAGGAATCTAAAGGATACAAAGGCACTTTATTGAAAAGGTAGCTTCGAGCACAAGTGGACAGAAGACAGAAATATCCATGTGACAGGCGGCTGCCAAGAAAAATCCAGTCTTTAGTAGGGAATATGATCACTCCTGACTGCGTTGCAGGATTTACAACGTCTGTCCAAGCTGAGGACGAGGTTGTCAAGAAGCTGTTGAGGCATCGCGACTCATTCCTCTTGTAGCGCCAATCGCAGCTGCGGAATCGTTGGTGGCGGCTGCTGAAGTGCTGCCAAGCGTCTCCCGAGAAGGTCCCATACTTATTCGATTGGATTAGGTCCGGGGACCTTGCGGGCCAATCCATGCGTTGAATATCTTAACCCTCCAACAGTTCTGCGACAGCCACTGTACGATGAGGTGTAGCGTTGTCGTCCATGAAGAGGAACTCGGGACCCACAGCACCTTTAAACAGACACACGTGAGGCAGGAGAACCTCGGTACAATAGCGGACACCAGTGACTGAACCTCCTTGGAAGATGTGGAGGTCAGTACGGCTACCAACCATGATACCGCCCCAAACGAGAACTCCGCCACCTCCAAACCGGTCCCTTTCGATGATGTTGGAGGTGTGATTGCGTGTTCCCTGCTCTCTCCAGATGTGTATACGTCCAGAATCGCTCGTCCGACTAAATCGGCTCTCATCCGTAAAGAGAACTCGACCCCATTGCTGATGTGTCCAGTTCTTGTGTTCCTGGCACCACAGAAACAGCCGT